>JAAALK010001722.1:0-32713 GCA_019279435.1 Zizania palustris | reverse complement strand
CCCCTCCGTTGTCCGGAGGCGGAGGCGGAGGCGGGGGTGGCCAGGGTGTGTGTTTTGTTGCGAGCCCTTTGATTGAATGAATGTTTTGCATATAGAATGGCTGAGGACGACCGACGGTGGATGTATAGTGGTTGGATGAAAGTGGAGCTCACACGAGGGAGTTGGGTAATCAACGCTGAGAAATTTGTTGATCGTGCATTCGCTTTGACAACAAACACTAACGCGAGGTGCCCATGCATGAACTATTACTAATTGTTTCAATATTGTTTTGTAGGAGGAAGAACACTTGGAGAGTGCGGGTCATGAGGATGATCCGGTGGGTGGCGTGCAAGAGGGGGATGTCCCAGAGTGTGCGGCACAGAGGGATGACCAGAGGGTGTGGGGCAGGGGATGACCCAGAGGGTGCGGGGCAGGGGGATCTCCCGGAGGCTGCGGGTCAGGAGGAAGGTGCTGAGGCTGCCGGCGGGTCCTCGGTATCTTTCAGGACGAGCCACTTGGTCGCTCCACCAGTAGTCTCTTTCCGGTGGAGCAAGATCGGATTACGCCTGTTGGTGACGGGTAAGTGTAATACTCTTCTGTTGTTTGCTTTTGTTTTCAAAAAATTTCTTTCACTAAACTAATTACTTTATTTATTATGTATTTCTAGATCTTGGATTGACTCTCGGTTCGACGGCACTTCGAGGGTCAGGCAGGTTAACCAATATTGGGTAACCTGTGCCGTCTGCACTACCCAGGGGTGCTGACAAGGCCGATCGGTGAGCGGTGTTCTATGCCAGACATGGGACCAGTACCGGTTCGCTCCTGACGGGCGCCACGGAACTGCTCAGGGGGCGGTGTCTCATGACTTCTGGGTATGCAAGTGTTTTTTCAATCTACTTTTAGGCTTTTCGAGTTACAACACTGTACTAATCATTACTTTGCAGTTACGCTTTTGCTTGCTAGAAGTCGAAAATCACCATAACCATGCGCTTCAAGTCTTCAACAACAATGCACATAAGGTGGTGAAGGGACGCCATTTCGTATGCCCGCATTCAAGCGAACAATGCTTACTACAAGGAGAAGCTAGGGCAACGAATGAGCAAGGCGACGGGCTCATCGTCAATTTATTTGACTGAAGAAGAATACCGTTCGGTAAACAATTCTAACTTTTTACTCTTCGATTGTTGAGATTTGTTGTCATATAATACAAATAGCATCTCTGTTCAGGTGAGGATTCCGTGGTTTGCAAACCGCGAGGATGCCTATTCGAATTCTGCAAGATTTGGTCTTCAGCCGCATTTAAGAAGACTTCCGAGCAGAAAAGACAATGCCGCGGGACGGATCCGAAGCACAGATATGGTGCCGACGGACATATTCGCCACGCTAAATGCTTGGTAAGACCGATCTGTCACTCTCCTAGCTATAGATACATTGTAATGCGACTAACTCATTTCTAATGTACAGGAAGCTAAATCTGGCAACGTGCCAAGTGACATAGAGGTGTATACCTCTGGTCACAAAGGAAGCGATCCGACACAGCCAGATGTCTTGTGTAGCCAGACAGCCACGGACCATTTGGTGAGATGTTATTAAGAGTTGACGTAATTTCATTTTTCTGCGTCTAGCTAATCGGACATGTTTTTTGCAGGCGCAGTATGGTGAACACATGGTTCGACTCCATGGAGAGGACTATGATTGGCGGAGAGAACCTGTGGACCAAATGGCCGTGTACTCCAGCGGAGGTGGCAAAAGCCATGGACGGTGAGACAGTGTTTTTATTAATGTTTTGTGTATGGTATTGTGATGGTAACTAACCCCTGTTAATGTTGCAGGTACTCCATGTTTAATGGAGTTATTGACTCGAGAGCGGTGAAAGCTCAGAAGTCAGCTCAATCGTCGCAGAGCTCCGTCGGAGTTGGCTCCAGCCGTCGTCGCTCTTCAGAAACCCCGGAGGTGGATCGGGTGAGGGAGGAAATGATGCAGGAAATGAGGCGGCGCGACGAGTACTATACCGCCTGCTTAGAACGACAGCAGGCGATGATCCAAGTAAGTTTAGTTTGGAGTGTTGTCGTTAAAAAGTATTCAGAAATAGGTTTAGAACTAACTGATTACATTACAACATGTGTAGCAACTAGCCCAGCAGCATGGTGGATTGGACATGTCCAATTTCCAACCACTACCTCCCCCGCCACCACCATTATATTCTACATCACCTGAGGTACCTCCTGACATATCGTTACTTCGGATACTTAAGTTAGTGTTTAGCAGAGTAGTTGAGTTAATTCGTTCTCTAATTTTGTCTATTTCTTCAGACTTTCCGTACGCCTGGCCAGGATGGAGCCTCTCGGGCAAATGTAGATGAAGCAGGAGGCAACGACGGCACCCACGACCCAAATGTGGGCGATCAGTGAGTATATGGACAGATGTGACTTTGTATGTGGCTCTCGCTGTGTTTTGTGAATTTGTATGTGAATTTGGAAGTTATATGTGAATTCAGATGTGTACTGTGACTTTGGATGTGAATTCAGTTATATTATGTGATTTTGGATGTGATGTGTGAAGTGTGGATGTGAATTTGGATGTGAGATGTGATTTTGGATGTGAGATGTGATTTTGGATGTGAGATGTGATTTTGGATGTGAGATGTGAAGTTTGAATGTGATTTTGGATGTGTATTGTGATTTTGGATGTGTATTGTGAATGTATGTGAAATTGTGGTTGGATGTGAGTGTGAGTAGGGGAACCAGGAAAAATAAAAAAAAATACCAGGTAACTTCCGTCGGCTTTGACCATAGCCGACGGAAGTTAGCTGGTTTCGGCCACGTGGGCAGAAAGGCTAACTTCCGTCGGCTTTGGCCCTAGCCGACGGAAGTTAGGGTCAGCTAACTTCCGTCGGCCAGGGTGGCCGACGGAAGTTAGTGCCCCTATGGTGACGTGGCAGTGTTCGGCGCTAACTTCCGTCGGCCTGTCGGCCAGGGTGGCCGACGGAAGTTAGTGCCCCTATGGTGACGTGGCAGTGTTCGGCGCTAACTTCCGTCGGCCACGTCAAGCCGACGGAAGTTAGCTAACTTCCGTCAGTGGCCGACGGAAGTTAGCTAACTTCCGTCGCCGCGCTTCCGTCGGCCAAAGGCCGACGGAAGATAGCGTTTTGCCGACAGAAGTTGGCTTCTTCCGTCGGGAAAGGGCTAACTTCCGTCGGCTTTGGCCGACGGAAGTTGCCTGTTTTGTTGTAGTGGAACTTTTGCTCCTTGCGAAGCCTGTGTTCGAAGCCTGTTCCGCAGAAGACAGAAGTAAAACAGAAGGCTATTTTTAGTCTGAAATTTTAAAAGCTCCCATTCACCCCCCCTCTGGTCATCGTTTCTGGTCCAACAATTGGTATCAGAGCGGGTTAAGATCACCAGTTGACCTTAACCGGTTTTGTGAACTGTTGGCAACATGGACAGAGTTAGTAAAATACCTCTGTTCGATGGGACTGATTTTGCATACTAGAAGGTGCGCATGGAGGCTTACTTGTTAAGCCAAGGAAATGCAATTGGGAGATTGTGGACTCACAATACTCCATCCCTGAAACTCGCACCTCTCAAACAGAGAAGGATCAGTATAATGCCACTCCAAGGCAAGAAATATATTGTTCATTGGTTTGACTAGAAATGAGTTTGATAGGGTGCAACACCGTAGGACAGCTAGGGAGATTTGGACTACACTCACTATTTTTCATGAGGGCTCTACACAGATTAAGGCCATGCGCCAAAGCACTTACAATCAATAGTATCAGCTGTTTGTGCAGGCACCTGGTGAATCTATAGATGCCATGTTTTCTCACTTTGATGCGATAGTGAGTAACTTGCGGTCCAACGGGACGCTTGCTTACAATGATCATGATAGTGCTATCAAGCTTCTCTATGCTCTTGATCGTAGCATATGGGAAGTGAAGATATCCAGCATTGAGGACTCCGCAGGTTATGACACATTGACCTGTGATGAGCTCTTCAGCAAGCTGAAGTCCATAGAGATTGCCAAGGCATCTCTTGCAGTGCATAGGAACTCCTTGACACAACCATTGGCACTAGTTTCTAGCACTAGCCGTGGCACCACTGCAGAACCAAGCACATCTGGCACTTGTGTTTTTGCATATGGTTTTGCTTTGTCCTCCCTGGTCTCCGTCACTAAGGAGCATGTGGATACTCTGGATGATGATGAGCTTGCTCTCATTGCCAGAAGGTTCACCCGTTTTCACCATGAGAGACGGGATCGGAGGAGAAGTGGTTTTAGTGGTTATTTTGAGTGTGGCGACACTTCTCACATCAAGGCCAATTGCCCTAAACTCAAGAAGAGAGATGAGAGTGAGCACCCCAAATACCACAAGAAGGAGATGAAACCCTTTGTGAAGGGCAATCACGGCAAGGTGGCTAAGAGAGTAGCCAAAGTCGCTTCCAGAGCATTTGTTGCTGCTCTCAGCGACATCGACACTTCCTCAATTGAGGAGTTGAGCTCTAAGAGGAGGAGTGTAACACCCCAAATTTTCAAAGGAATAAAAATATTAATTAATTCAATTTCCTGGATTCTATTATTTTGAAATACCTTTAAATACCCTTCTATACCATTTTGAACTACAACATAGAGTAAATGGCCAAACCAGGGGTTGTAACTTTTTATGTATGATCCTAAGACCAAAATATATTTTTGAGAATTTTTATAAATTTTTACCAAGCTTGGAGGTAGCCCTAAGATTTTAATCTATTTCCTGGAATTATTTTTATTCAAAAATGTTTTGAAACAGTATTGGGCCTCCCTCCTCCCTTCTCTCTCTCTCGGCCGGCCCAGCCCGTCACCCTCGCCCGCCTCTGGCTGACAGCCCGACCCCACCTGTCGGCGCCGATCGCCTCCCCTCGCGCGCACGCCCGACGCCACGGCCCCACCCGTCAGCCCTCTCGCTCGCCCGTTCGCGCCCGTTGTCCGGTGGCCCCCACCTGTCGGATTCGTCTTCCCCACGAGATCCGCCCCCAAATCCCCCCCCCCTCGCCGGCCGACGCAATAACGCGCCTCGGATCCCCTGCCCCCGACCCCCTCCCCTCAAATTGAGCCCGCCATTACCACCCCCGGTCCATGGCGACCGTTTCCCCCAATTAAACCCGACCGATTCACGTCCAGATTCGATGAATCGAATTCAACCCGAGCTCGCCGGCATTTAAACACGTTTATTCCCGGCCACCGTCGATTACGCCCCCTCTGCCCCCGCCGATGGCCCTATTTAAACCCCCTAGCCACCCGCATTTCACCCCCACACTCACACACTGCGAGAACGCACAGAACGCCCTCACTCCAAGTTTTAGCGCACCACCGCCGCCCGTTCTCCGGTCACCCCTCACCATCGCTAGTAGACTCCTCCGCCCTAGCCAACCACACCGCCGTGACCGCAAGGACGTCGTCGACCCTGGCCGCCCCTCCACCGTCGACGAACCCCGCCGGAACGCCGTCGCCGATAAGGACCCGAAACCACCTCGCCGTCTACCCTCGTCGCCGGCCACGCCCCGTCGTCCCGGACCACCGCAGAGGTACCACCGTGATCCCGCAATGTCCTCTTTCCGTTTTTAGGCCTTAGCTTCGACCGCCATCGCTCGCCGTGGCCTCTGGCCCGCTCGCCGTCGCCGGAGAAGACGACCGGCACAGGCTGAGTACCCGTGCCATGTCAGATTCACGCGCGACCGTGCGATCTGGATCTGATGGTGACAATTAATTCCCGCGTGTGATTTAATCAGATCCGTTAGATCTCGGCAAAGGGGTACTTTCTAATCTCAGCCGTTCGCTAGGTTTAAAACCCCACATCGCATCTGAGTCGCACGATGCGTACCGGTTTCAACGTTTTAATCTCAGCCGTCCACGTCATTTTAACTCCCCCGCCTCGCCCGTGACCGCCCGATCGTGATCCAACGGTGGATCTTGATCCGGCGCACGCGCACAGTGCGCAGGTGCACGGTGGTCTCGGCTCACCGTGGACCGACACTTGTTTTTGGTTTAATTTAAATTCCAGAAATGCTTTTAAACTTCAAAAATTCATATCTGGCGCGTTTGAACACTAAAAATTGTCATTTCAACTCCAGAAATTTTATAATTTTATTCTCTACACTTTAGTTCAATAAAAACAGTATGTTACTTTAGACTTTTTCATGTTTAATTAAAAGAGAATTCAAATACCCTTAGGGTAAAAATGTAAATTTGATTATTTAAATTCCAGTAAAGCTTATATTTATTTATTTACTATTAATATGAACAAACCACTAAGTTTTCTATGGACCGTTAATTTTAAATTTATTAGAGAACTTAAAAATGAGAATAATCACTTTTAAAACCCTTTTTTCAAAGGGCAACACTTCATTTTAATTTCTTTCAAAAATTATTTATAAAATGAAATTCAGAACCTTAACAACTTGACTTATTTTAGTCAAACCAACTTAAACCTATGTGCTTATTATGTGATGTTATATTGTTTGATTGGATGTTGTGTTTATTTTTATTTTACTTTAATTATATTGGAAAGACTACGACGTCGTCGAGGAGACGGAATATTTCCCGGAAGTTCCTCCCTCTCCCTTCGCTAAACAAGGCAAGTCACCAAACCAATCTTTTGAGCATATTGAACCCATGTTATTAAACTATCGCTAAAACACATAGGTTATACATGCATTAGTCAAATGAAACCCTTACAATATATTTATTTAGGATCCTCCGACCTTGATGTGCAACCCAAGCCATGCTCTCTAACCTAAACTCCTTGTCACCATATGATAAATGTTATTAGCTAGTGTCCAATATATTGACACGATTGCTATAGGATTAAAAATGAATCATAGCGATTGGTTCTACTATATGATCCCCGTTATTCTCATCTTTGGAATTCTATCGGTGTTGGAGTTGTGGTTGTGAGTGAATGCATGGTGGGTTCTGGGTGCAAGCAAGGGAATTGGTCGGTAGCACCCGGGGCACTATAAGGACCGGTCTGAGGGATCCGTTGCAATACACTTCCGTACTAACCACAAGTCTAATGGGTAAGTCCTAACTAAGGTATGGAGTGTTCCAAACCGAGGCCACCATTTGGAGATGGGTCAAGCAGCACCTGCAGGTGGCTTGTACCAATGTGGTGCAAAGGGGGTGCGATGTTAGCCGGGATGCGGCCCGGCGCGCCGGCGAAACCTAGAGCGGGTGGTTATCGCTTGGAGCATTTCATGCTGAGGTTTTGGCACGAGTTCCCGTGGTATGGGTCATCTCGTTTGGGATGAGTGCGTGCCTTGTGGGTACAGTAGTACATCTCTGATCAGAGTCTTAAATCTTTTCAAAAAGCCGAGCCCACGGTCAAGGGCGGGTTGCGTGACATCCCACAGTTAGATTACTTTGAATATGTATGTGCATGATGGTTTGACATGTAAGGACTGTTGCGCGAGGAGGTAAAACGTACTCTCGAGTTAGATGATGTTGTTGATGCTCATGTTTACTTTTCCGCATGATTAAATTTGATTACACTAAATGCAATAACTGAAAATGTACTTTTCCGCACTGTTAGCCATTACCCTTCCTTGTTTATTACCCTGCATTATTACTTGTATTTGCGGTGGCTTGTTGAGTACTTTTTGTACTCATACCCGTTGAACACCATAGAGGATGCCTACTACGAAGACGGTCTGGAGTAGCGACCCAGTCAAGAAAACGATCCTGAAGAAGACGTTCGTCATGCTATTTACTTTTATTATTGTTTTTATTTAACTCTGATGTAATAAATATGGTCTGCGTACCATGAATACTGTCGTATGTACGATTGTCGCATGATGAACCTCTTGTATTATTGTTTTTCTTATGAAATTCAATAATGTCTCGATTTTGATAAATCGGGGCGCTACAAGGAGTCTCCAAGGAAGGAGGAGAAGAAGGACAAGAAGGGATGAGATTTCACCGTCCTCTGCTTCATGGCCGACAGAGATCACAGCGGCGATGAGCTTGACTCATCTAAGGTACCTCTATCCTATGACCAGCTTTCAATTAAACTAGATGAGCTGAATGAAGTAGTTCTTGGTCAGGATAGATTACTTGTGCAAGCCGCTAGAGATAGAAAAGACCTTAGACTTAGGCTAGAATCTATGTCTACTGATTATGCCATGCTTAAGTCTAGGGTTAATGATGCTGAATGTGAATCTTGTACTGTTGTCATGGGTGAGCTTGCTCAGTTGCATTCTGTGCATGCTCAAACTCTTTCTGAGCTTGAGACTGCACAGAATTAGCCTTTGATGGTTGATTCTAGTCCTCATGATATAATTGAATGCATGAACTGCCCCTTATTACGTGAGAGCATTGATTTACGTGATAAGCATGTTCAGGACTTAGAGGCTAGATTGAAGAGGGCCGGTAGTTCTAAGGATGTGCAACCTGTGTGTGACACATGCATAACCCTTAAGGACCGGCTAGGCACGGTTAGAGAGCGAGGTGAGAACCTCATGACTGAAAATGAGTACCTTCTTTCTGTGGTTAACAAATGCACTGAGGGAAAGGGTAGGATGGACTTGCTCTTGGCCAAAACCAAGATGTGTGCTGATAGAGCAGGGTCAGCTCTAGGATTGGGTTTTGAGAGGATTCCTTTAGACAGTGAGAACAAAACTGTTTTTACCTCACCCACTACCTTAGAGAAAGAGAGAGCTCTATTAGACACTCCATCAGCCAAAAAGCCTACCCGGACTCCAAAGAAAACCACTCCTCTTGCCAAGAAAATCCCTCCCAAGAAAACCACTCAGCAGAATCCCAAGGAGCCTGTGAGGATTGCTCCTATGACCCACGAGAGCGCCCTAGAAGAGTTTTTCATTGTTCCTACTATCAGAGGGCGGGTCACTTGGTTGGGTTCTGTTTTCGTCGCATCAAGGATGAGCGACACTCTCAGGCGATGAGGTTCCAGAACATGCACTACCCATCTTTAGGTATGCATGAGTCTGAGTTTTACTCTCGTCCTATTTTCGAGGCTCCTCGTAATTCTCGGAGAGGTTTTGCTCCTCGAGGTGTTCACCATGTTCCATATGGTGGTAGACCCCGGGCGAGTAGCTTTGTACCTCGTTAGAGTAGGAGACCTCATCATGCTTTTGGATCACTGCATACAGGTAGACCTCGCACTTTGCATCACTCTAATTATCCTGTGCGTAGACAGTCTACTTTTAATGTGCCTACTACTTGTATCACTCAGTGCTGGATGCCTCGTCATATTTTCACTCACCCCAGCACTGAGCGATCGAGATTTTCTTATCATGTGTAGGCGCCAGACCGAGGCTTGGAGGGCACGTGGATCATGGACTCCGGTTATTCGTGCCACATGACCGGAGATGCAGCCTGGTTCTCCAGCCTCACCACAACCAAGCAAAGGGAACATATCACCTTCGGCAACAATCCAAGGAGTAGAGTGAAAGGTAAAGGTGTGGTAAGAATCAACTCAAATTTCACTCTCAAAGATGTTGCTTTGGTTGAAAACTTGGGATACAATTTGCTTTTTGTATCTCAATTGCTTGATGAGGGCTTCGAAGTGCGATTCCATCGTGATACTTTGCAAGTACTCAATTCTGAAGGCGTTGTGGTTTGTAAGATCTTTAGAGTTGGGAGAGTTTTTGGAGCTGATTTTTCTGAGTCATCTGGTTCTTCTCATTGTCTTGTTGCACATTCTACTTCTAAGCTTTGGAAGTGGCATAGGAGACTAGGGCATATGAGTTTTGAGTTGCTCGCTCGTCTGAGTGCCCTAGGTCTGATCCGAGGATTGCCCGAGCTCAAGTTTGAGAAGAATTTAGTTTGCGCTCCTTGTCGACATGGAAAAATGATTGCCGCTTCACATTCGCCAGTCACCACAGTGATGACTAAACAACCCGGAGAACTTCTCCACATGGACACTGTAGGTCCTTCTCGGGTTAGTTCTTTAAGCGGCAAGCGGTATGTGTTAGTCATTGTCGACGATTTCTCTCGCTACTCTTGGGTCTTCTTTCTTGCCAGCAAGGATGAAGTGTTCTCACACTTTCGGAGCTTGGCTTTGAGACTTTTCATTGAACTCCCTGGTGCATTGAAATTCATTCGAAGTGATAATGGCACTGAGTTCAAGAACAGTCTCTTTGTTGACTTTTGCATGGAGCATGACATAGAACATCAATTCTCTGCTCCACGGGGTCCTCAACAGAACGGTGTTGTTGAGAGAAAGAACCGCACTTTGGTTGAGATGGCTAGGACGATGCTCGATGAGCACAGGACTCCTAGAAAATTCTGGGCTGAGGCCATGAACACTGCATGTTACATCTCAAACCGAATCTTCTCGCGATCAATGTTGAATTTGACATCTTATGAGCTACGTTTTGGGAGACAGCCCAAGGTTACTCATCTTCGAGTTTTTGGCTATCGTTGCTTTATCCTAAAACGTGGTAATTTGGACAAATTTCAGTCGCGTTCTTCTGACGGGATCTTTTTGGGTTACACTACACATGGTCATTCTTATCGTGTTTATAATTTGGAGACTAACACTGTCATCGAGTCATGTGATGTAACTTTTGATGAATCAACCCCCTCTGTTAGTTCTGCTCTTGAACAGGCAAATGAACACGATATGGAACAGACTATCTTCAAAGAAGAAGACTCCGACGATTTTGAGGATGAACCCCTACTACCCTCGACATCAACCCCCGAAGCCGACCCCTCTTCGACCACTTCGGCACAAGGTCCCGAAGCAACTACCTCGACATCGGTCATCTTGGACCACTCCAACGCACAAGTTGAGGGGGAGACTGCATCCTGCCGCGAGGCTCCACACCATGTTCAAAGGATGCATCCACCCGAGCAGATCATTGGTGAGCTTGATCAAAGGGTAATACGTTCTCATGCTCATTTCATTGATTTTGCTTTTGTTGCTTCTTTCGAGCCCTTAGATGTTAGTCATGCACTTTCTGATTCTAGTTGGATCAATGCCATGCATGAAGAACTTGAAAATTTTGAGAGAAACCAAGTCTGGACTTTAGTTGATCCTCCACCAAATGTTCATTTCATTGGAACAAAATTGATTTTCAAAAACAAACAAGGGGAGGATGGGACTATAGTTAGAAACAAGGCTAGACTTGTAGCTCAGGGTTATTCTCAATTAGAAGGGATTGGTTTTACTGAAACTTTTGCACCTGTTGCTCGTCTTGAGGCCATTAGGATTTTGCTTGCCTTTGCGACATCCCGGGGATTCAAACTCTATCAAATGGATGTGAAAAGTGCTTTTCTTAATGGTTTCATAGGCGAAGATGTTTATGTAAAACAACCCCTTCATTTTGAAAACCCCAAATACCCACATAAAGTCCTTAAACTTCATAAGGCTCTTTATGGACTCAAACAGGCCCCTCAGGCATGGTATGACAGACTTAAGTCTTTTCTGCTTGAGCGGGGGTATTTGATGGGATCTATTGATAAAACCCTGTTCACTCTCAAGCATGGCAAAGATTTCCTCCTAGTTCAGATTTATGTGGATGATATCATCTTTGGTGGCTCTTCTCATGCTTTGGTTGCCGAGTTTGCAGATGCCATGAGCATGGAGTTCGAGATGTCCATGATGGGCGAACTCACTTTTTTCACGTGTTTGCAAATCAAGCAAAGCAAACAAGGTACTTTCGTCCACCAGACGAAGTACACCAAGGACCTACTCAAGAAGTTCGATATGGCTGATGCGAAGCCACTCGCCACTCCAATGGCTACATCTGTAGCATTGGATCCTAACGAAGATGGAGAAGTCGTAGATCAGAAGGAGTTCCGAAGCATGATCGGCTCCCTCCTCTACTTGACTGCTACGAGGCCGGACATACTCATGGATATTCATCAAGTGCTAAACAATTTGTTCACTTAATCAAATTCCAAAAATCCATGATTTGCATGCTTCAAAGCAAAAAGATCCAGGTGAAGGTACCCCGAGATGAAGTCCTCGGAGGCGAGGCACTTCGAAGGGTACTCCGAATGGAGTGACTTCGAAGTATGGTGGACTAAGTCCTCAGCAATGAGGCAAGGTGTTCGAAGTGTGCTCCGGAGGGAGACACTCGAAGGTATACCCGACGAAGGTCTCAGAAGTCGAGGTGCATCGAAGGCATGGTCCGGGTCAGGATCATCGAGGAGTGTGCTCGGGGAGAGACACTACGACAAAGTGCTCATAGAATGCTTCATGCGGAGGCCTTGGACGAAGGAGGGACTTCGAAGGGTGGTACTCCGAAGGTGGGGCTTCGGAGTGAAGCAGGCTTCGGAGTGAAGCTGACTAGGCTGACTTCAGAGTGAGGCAGGCTTCGGTGCGAAGCTGGCTCCGGAGCGAGGCAGCCTCCGGAGTGAGGCTGGCTCCAGAGTGAGGCTGGCTCCGGAGTGAGGCTGACTTGAGGTACTTCGGCCTTGCATGGCTTCGGTACACGGACTGACGGAGCTCGAGCTGGGAGAAGCTGCGAAGCCGTGGTGGTCCACTCCGAAGGTGTTGGTGCGAAGGCCCAAGGGTTGTGACGGCTTCGGCTCAAAACCGTCACTATATCGGAGGCTGACTTCGATGAAGTGAAGGCCGTTAGGCTCAAGGCTTCTCACCGAAGCTACCGCACCCCTCGCGTGCGAAGGGGGGCTTCAGAAGGGTCCAAAACTGCAAAGGCTGACAGCGTATGCTATGCAAGAGCTGGTGCTGTCCCCTTTGCGAAGCTGACAAAAGAAGCCTCCAAATAAAGTAGACTACCAGTTGTACCCCCCTGTTCTGATGAGACAAAAACAGTGTAAACCCTAGGGGTAAAGTAGTCTATTCACAAGGCTGAATAGTGCCTATAAATAGTGGAGGCTGGCTAGGTCACATCAACACTTTGAGAAGCCATTGTTGAACTCCTGTGCTAGCCGCCACACTCCTGTATTCATCTTGTGAGTTCATTTTGTGTTCCCTGTTCAACCAATGAAGCTTTGATTCTGTTTTCTTTTACTGCTTGAACTTGTATGCATACTTCTCTGCATGCTTTGATTTCTCTATGCACCATCTTCTTGTGAGTTTTCTGGAGAGATGTGTGAGAAGCCTGTTCGAGCGAAGTGTGTTCGAGCGAAGTGTGTGTTTTTCAGTGTCTGTTCGCTCTGTGTAAACTGGAGGCTAGACCTCTCTGATTACTAGCGAAGCACTGTTCTTGGCTTAGATCGAAGCCCATTTTTCTTCCCTTGTCGAAGTCCTCGGCGAAGCCTGTTCGGTGTGCGTTTAGACCTTCGAAGTACGAAGCCCAGCACCAGTTGCTGTCGCTGAGTATTTGGTCAAAGTCCGTAGAGGGAAGTCTGCTCTTGCGAAGGGTGTAGTGCGAAGCCTGCTCGAAGGCACCCAGTGTCCGGAGCCTGCAATGCCTTAGCAGAACAGATCGAAGTCCTCAGAGGGAAGTCCGCTCTTGCGAAGGGTGAAGTGCGAAGCCTGTTCGAAGGCACCCTGTGTGCGGAGCCTGCACTGACTTAGCAGAGCTGAGTTTTCAGGGTTGTGGGTGGAGCGAAGTCTTCTTGGCTTTGAACTTTTGCTCCTTGCGAAGCCTGATTTCGGAGCTGTGAAATACCTCCGAACCAGAACTTCGAAGGCTATGTTCGAAGCTTGTTCCGCAGAAGACAGAAGTAAAACAGAAGGCTTTTTTAGTCTGAAATTTTAAAAGCTCTCATTCACCCCCCCTCTGGTCGCCATTTCCGGTCCTACAGATGCTCTTAAACAAACACTAGAAAACAACCAAGGAAATAGGCCCCCGTCCAAAAAGGCTAAGACAACCAAAGGGGCCAAAACAGTCAGAGGATGGCTTCGAACCACAGTGGTCGAACCCTCCGCACAATGGCTTCGGATCACAGTGGCCGAACCCTTTTCACAGCGAGTGCGGTCCTCAATGACTGAACCCTTCACACAACGAGTTTGGACCTCAATGGCCGGGCTCAACTCCGCTCTAGGCGAACCCTCCAACGGGAGGCTTCGGCCCACAATGGCCAAACATACCTCTAGCCTAGCAGGACCCTTCACTAATATCATCCAAAATACCTTCGACATGGCTGAGCCCCCTCCGGGGAATGGGTTTGGCTTGTAGTGGGCGAAGCCACTAGAGCCACCAATGCCTCTGCGTACAATTGGGCAGGGACCGCGTGGGCTCCATAAACCTCGCCTCCTGAGTACCCTTCGTAGAATAACACTACCCCCTGTTTTCCTTCGGAGTATTATAACTGGCAGGGACAAACAGACGTGGTGTAGGGAGACATCATCCACAACCTGTCTGTAGTACCTCCGAATTAACTCACACAGGGCGGAGCTAAGGGATATGGATGCGAGGAGGCAAAGGGGAGGGAGTCTAAAGCCATCATAATCAAGGTAGGGTCTCAGGAAGTCCCAATCCCGCTGGCCCCCTCGCCGAAGCCTGACGGAGGTAAGACCCCTAGTCCAGTAGAGGCCAGTGCCGAAGCCCGGTACGATCAGCAGAATGAGGCTAGTCCGGCCAACAGGGTCCGCAGCGAAGTGCCCACCAATTATAAAACACGCGAGGTCGACCTGGGTGGTACCCCTTTGGCCAAAAATCACAGAAATAGGGAGGTGGTGCCTGGTACAAAGCCACAACCATCTTAGGCACCTCTGGGCATGTCCAAATCATAGAAAAGGTGTCTACAATGCCTACGGGCATAGCAGATGCGCGAGAAAAAGATCGAGGATGAACGAGACACCATCTTTGAGGAGATCCGCCCTCAGCCAGCTACGAGACATGTATGGAAGATCAACCCGGTTGAGATGACCAACCCGACACCCGTTCCGAGCAACGACGATGATGACATGCTCGACGACGATTATACTCATGTCTCTGAAGGACTCGCACCTTAGACGATGTACATCAACATCGTCATGCTGCCCGCCGAGTTCGCCCTACCACAAGATGAGGCCGAGGTCACTCAGTTGAATCTTGGCGCACGCAATGCTATTTTTGAGAAACCCAAGGATACGACTCACCACTTAAAGCCTCTCTACGTCAGGGGTCACATTGACAGGAAGCTGATCTCTAGAATGCTTGTCGATGGTGGCACCACTATTAACCTAATGCCTTACACTCTGTTGAAGAAGCTTACTAGGGACGAGGAAGACTTAAAGAAAACTAACCTAATGCTCAACGGCTTCAACGACGAGAGTTTCGAGGCAAAAGGCGTAGTCTCCATGGAGTTAACAGTAGCTGACAAGACGTTGCCAACAGCATTCCTCGTCGTCGACGTGCAAGGTAACTACAGCGTGCTGCTCGAGCGTGGATGGATTCAAGCGAATTGTTGTATTCCTTCTACTTTGCACCAATGCCTGATACAGTGGGATGGCAATTACATGGAAGTCATACCAGCAGACACTTCGGCCCAGGTAGCATTGGCCGATGTGTCCATCGACACCATCCACAACAAAGTAGAGTATCTATCAAGTAATGACCTTTTGGATTACGACTTTGTTAGCGTATCTGAGGGATGTTTCGTACCCGTGTCTGTAAAGCCGACTGGTGTAGCACAACTATTTCTAAATTAGTAGCCATGTCTAGCAAAAGTAATCTTGATTGGCTGAAGTCTCGCGTAGAGCAATATCGGTCTTCTAAAGACGGTATTGCTGAGGCCATTGAAGATTTTAGCGAAGTAGAAAAATAAGGACAAGGTTTTGCGTCAGCCGATCCTTTAGAAGAAGTTGACATAGGCAATGGTAGCATCCTATGGCCAACCTTTGTAAACCAAAATTTACAGGATGATGAGAAGGCCGAAGTAATAAAGTTGCTTCGGTCGTACATTGATTGTTTCATATGTGAATATAGCGAGAAGCCCGAATTAAGACGTGAACTCGTTGAGCATCGACTACCTATTAAACCTGGGTTATGCCTTATAAACAGCCCCCTCGTCGCTTTAATTCGGCCGTGTATGACCAAGTTAAAGAGGAGGTAGAACGATTACTCAAGGCTAAGTTTATTAGGCCATGCAGGTATGCCGAATGGGTTGCTAATATTGTGCCTGTAGAGAAGAAGGCGAGTGGCAAAATATGAGTTTGTATTGATTTAGGGAATCTAAAGAAAGCCACTCCAACGGATGAGTATCCCATGCCGATAGCCGACATGTTGATCAACGATGCCTCAGGACACAAGGTACTAAGTTTTATTGATGGTAACGCTGGTTATAATCAAATTTTTGTAGCTGAAGAGGACGTCTACTAGACAGCCTTTTGATGCCCTGGTTTTGTCGGCTTGTTTGAGTGGGTCATTATGACTTTTGGTTTAAAGAATGTTGGCGCTACATATCAACGTGCTATGAACTTGATCTTTCATGACTTGCTAGGAGTTATGTTAGAAGTATACATAGTTGATGTTGTAGCCAAATCGGATGCTATGGGAAACCACTTAGCCGATTTGAAAGTTTCTTTTGATAGGATGTAGAAATATGGCTTAAAAATGAACTAGCTCAAATGTGCTTTTGGCGTGTTGGCAGACAAGTTCTTAGGATTCATGATTCATGAAAGAGGTATTGAAATTGATCCTAAGAGTCTTGAAAAGATTAGAAAATTTGCAGCGCCGACGTGCAAGAGAGATGTGCAAAAGTTGCAAGGCAAGATGAATTATTTGCGTCGCTTTATATCTAACTTGTTTGGCAAGATCGATGCTTTTGTTCCTATATATACTCCGCCTAAAGAATGAAGTCGAGTTCACTTGGGGGCAAGTCAGCAAAGCGCCTTTGAAAAGATTAAAGAATGCTTGTGTGAAACCAAGGGTGGTTTCGGTCTGGATGATGAGTGATTGACAAGGATGAGCGTATGAGCGGTTGAGCGATGGAGTGTTGATTGAGTGCATAGAGGGGTTCGATGTGAAATGGAGGTTTGGCTACCGAGGGTTTCGGCGGTGCGTCGCGTTCTTGTTTTGACTTGTCTTGGATGTGCAGGGTGGAAATGATGGCCGACTGTCAACGGCGAGTGATCAAGGGTTAAGTGGGGAGCTCGATGCTAGAGGATCAGGGAGGCCGGGCGAAGTTGGAGAAGATCTCAAGAGTGCACGAAGAGACCGAGCAAGACTTGGACGGATGACTGACTACGACGGCGTGTCGACTAGGTTTGCGAGAGGGGATCGAGAGCGGAAGTGGCTTGCTGGCGCTCGGAGTCGCGAAGCGGTGTCACGAGTCGAAGGGTTGAGAGGCTTTGTCCCTTTTTGCTGAAAACCATCGAAACGTTAAATGTTTTTGTTAATTCAATAAATAGGTGTCTAGTATTAGTTTAAATATTTCAGTTTTGTAGTGTAACCTTTGGTTATAATTTTTAGAGTGGTTCTACTCTGAAATTATATTAAAAGGAGAGTCACATTATAATTTTTACATTAGGTCTTAATGGTAATTTGTAGAATTGTGATTTCTGAAATTACTAAGGGGCAAAGTGTAAATAGGGGGCTTCTAGAACATGAGTTGGTAGGATATTATCCCCCCAAGTTGGCTGAACCTATGTCGACTTGAGGGACAAATTTTTCCAATGAAAATCCATGAGAAAAACAGAGTTTGAAGGAGCTTTTGACGGGGAACAGTGTTCCTAGAAATTTCAGATCAGATACAGTAACATCGGGAACACTATTCATGGTATGAACTTCTGTTTTCAGCGCACAGTTTTATTTTGGCTGTGATCGTTTTTGTGCTGCGTTTTATGGTAAATCTGGTGCAGAAGTTGATATTGATGTTTATACATCTTTGTTGTGCATGATTTGAATTCAAAATCTGTTTGAAGTGAAACTGAAGTTCTGTTTTCAGATCTGAAATGATTTCAGTGTTTCAGAAATTGAATCCTATACTCAGTAATACCATCTTCAATCTTGCACTCATAGTTTCACTGATTTGCAGAACTGAAATTGTTCTGTTCTGAAATTGTGAGCTGTGAATTCACTGTTTCTCATCAAGATTGCTTCAGGTTTTCAGGATTCAGTGTATTGTTTTGTCAGCAGTGAGTCTATTTTGATCATCAAGTTCTAAATTCAGAAAATTAGAGTTGTTTCTATGCTATTTCTGCAGAACACTTGTTGGAATATTGCACATGAGTATTAATTGTGAAAATACTGTTTGCACTGAAGTTTAATACAGTTTCAGCAGTGTGAGTACTGTTTTTAATACAGATTAATATTTGATCAATCCCAAATATCTTGTGCTGATTCAGTATTAAACTTTGTAGTTTTCAGTTAGTGATTGATAAACTTGATTCAATCGAATTCTGAGTGCTGATTTATTCCAATTGACTGAATAGGTTCTGCCTCTTTGAATCTGTTTTTCAGCAGGTTTTGAATTAAAGTTCAGTTTCAGTTTTGTAATCTAGAATTGATTTTTGTAGTCTTAATTTTAATTGTAATCAGATTTGAATCTGTGATCTGAATTTAATCTGAAGATTGAAATTATGTTCACTAAAAATTCAGAATTGAAATCTAAAGTGGAGCTAAAATTAGTTTCCTGATTTTAAATATGATAACACTATTCATCGTCATGTCATTATCTGAAGTAGTGTTTTTACAACTGAAATTAAATTGAATACTGAATCAATATTGTTGTTGACAGTTTTTGCTCAGTTCTGAGTTTTCTGAATCTCTTGCCTCTATCGGAGTTTCAGACATCGATTATATCTATCGACTATCCAGTTACCGATCTACTCACAGTAGTTCGAAATTTCAATTGTCGACAGGTTGTTTCGATACTTCAAACGCCGATCTAGACTGACTTTTGAATTTAGAATGATTTGATGCTTTGATTTATTCTGAGTGGTTTAAATTTGAATTTACAATTATTAGAGGTGTGTTGGGGTGTTTTGAACAGGCAATCAAATTCGCGAGAAATTGTCGAGGCGCCTATTCACCCCCCTCTAGTCGCCATTCCGATCCCACAATTGGTATCAGCGCCGGTTAGATCACTAGTTGACCTTAACCGGTTTTGTGATCCTTGTTTTTGGCGACATGGAGAGAAACACAAAAATCCCGATGTTTGATGATCATGATTATTCATATTGGAAGGTGCGCATGGAGGCTTATTTACTAAGCCAAGGAAGTGCTATTTGGGATATCGTCGATTCCCAATATGAGATTCCTGAAACTCGAACCTCAAAGTATGATAAATCAAAGTATGAGTGCAACAGCAAAGCAAGAAACATACTTTTTGTCAGCCTGAGTCGCAAAGAGTCTGACAGAATCCAGCACCTACGAACTGCGCGTGAAATTTGGACCACTTTGAGAATTTTCATGAGGGCACTATCCAGATTAAGGCTAGGAGGCAAAGCACATATAATCAGTAGTACCAAATGTTTGTGCAAGGCCCTAGCAAATCTATATATGCCATATTTGCGCGTTTTGAGGGAATTGTGAGTAATTTGCATTCCACTAGGACTTTGTCTTACTCTGACCACGATAGGGCGATCAAACTTCTCTATGCTCTTGATCATAGCATATGGGAGGTGAAGATCTCAAGTATTGAAGAGTAGACAAGTTTTGACACTTTGACTTGCGATGAACTCTTTAGTAAGCTCAAGTCCACCGAGATAGCCAAGGCATCTCGTCCAAGATTCGGAAAAACTTTGTGGCCTTCTATCGCTTTGGTTTCTGGTCCTAGAAGTGGCACCTCATCTGTAGGTAATATGTTTGGAGTTTGAGCTTTATCTAGGGATTTTGCCTTATCTTCATTGGTCTCTATCACAAAGGAACAAGTGGACACACTGGACGATGAAGAGCTTGCTCTTATAGTCAAAAAGTTCACTAGATTCTATAATGATAGACTAGATCAAAGAGGAGGAGGCTCTCGAGGGTGTTTTGAGTGTGGTGATCTTAATCATATTAAAGCAAATTGCCCAAAACTGAACTCAAAGAATGAACATGAACTCAAACACCAGAAAAGAGACAAAAAATTCTTCTTCATAGACAAAAGAGGAAAAGTGGCAAAAAGGATGGCTAGAGCTTTTGTGGTAGTACTCAGCGACATCGACAACACCTCGAGTGAAGAGCCAAGCTATGATGAAGAAGAATTTTACAGAGTGAAGAAAAGAAGAAAAAGACGAAGGACTTTAATGGCCTTTGCTTCATGACCAATGACAAGTATAGCAGCGATGAGCCTGATTCATCTGAGGTTAGTCTATCACATGACCAATTACTTGTTCAAAATGATGAATTACATGATGTAATTATTTCACAAGATAGACTGCTTAAACTTGCTGCTAAAGAACGAAAGGAACTAAAGCTTAAAATTGAATCACTTTCTACTAAACTTGCTTTGTTGAAGTCAGAGTCTGAAATTGTTGAATGTGAGTCTTGTCTTATCGTTATGGATGAACTTGCTCAGTTGCGTCTGATACATGCTCAAAACATTGAAAAACTTGAAAATGTTCAGAAGCAACTTTTGGTGGTGGAGTCTAGTCCTTATGCCATCGATGAATGCTTAAACTGCACTTTACTGATTGAAAGCATTAGTCTGAGAGATAAGCATATCATGAGATTAAGGCTAGATTGGAGAGTGTTGAGTGTTCTAAGGATATGCAGCCGGTGTGTCCCACCTGCGTCACCCTTAAGGACCAACTTAGCTTTGCTAGAGAACAAGTAGAAAAACTAAAGTGTGAGAATGATTATCTGCTTTCCATGGTAGACAAATGCACTGAAGGGAAAGGGAAAATGGATTTGCTTTTGGATAAAACAAAAATGTGCGCTAACAAGGTAGGGTTAGCTCTTGGGTTAGGTTATGAGAGGACTTCATCTAATATCCCAAACCAAATTGTGTTCAATCTACCTACCACCCTTGAGAAAGAGAGAGCCCAGTTAGACACACCTCAAAAAGCCAAAATCCTACCCAACCCAAAAACATAATCATTCCACCACTCAAGACAGACTCTATGCAAAAATCTAGGAAAACTGTGAGGTTTGCGCCAGAAAAATATACACCTACACCCAAGAAAGTTTTTCATTGCGCTTATTGTCATCGTGTAGGTCATTTGATTGGTTTTTTCTATCAACGCATGAAGATGAACGTCATGCTTTGAACTTTCATGATTATTCTTCACTTTATTTGCATGCTTGTGGTTATCATTCTTGCTCTAATTTTGAGGCTCCCCATGGGTTTGTGAGTGAGTTTGCCCCTCGTGGTGTACACCATGCTTCATATGGTGATAGACCATGTGTAAGAGGTTTTGGTGCTCGACAGGTTGGGGGACCTCGTCATTTTCTAGGTTTGCGCTTTATAGGTAGACCATACACTCTTTATCACGGCTTATCTCATGTGCATGGTCAGTCTACTACTTTGCCTGGTTCACGAGTTTTGCGCTACTGGATTCCAAAACAATTTTTAGCTCACCCTGTCATTGAGCATCCGAGAGATACTAGCATGTTTTGAGGGGGAGGTGTGTAGCATTACATGAGCTTCTATCATATGATTAGTTGCTTTTACAAGTACATGCTTTGTAATGCCTTTAAACTATTGTCTTCAATACTGTTTATTTCTTGGCATGTCTACATCTGATACTTGTCATGAGCATGGCTTTTATTTGTGAAAATTTGAAAATGATCACTGCTTAAGTCTAGAAACTAGCTTGAATGGGTTGAGGGCTTTTGCTATCTTTTACACACATGATAGCTAGGTTCTGTCTAACGTGGATGCTAATACTCAACTTGATTTCATCAAAAATGAATGAAAATGAAAATGAATGAAAATGAAAATGAAAATGAAAATGAATGATATTCATGCTGTTGTGTGCTGAAATTTGAAAAGATTCAGGTGGGTTTGCTTTGTCGCACTACTTTGTTCTGGACGGCTTACTATAGCACTTTGGTATGAACCGGGACATTGAAGTGTTTGTCGAGACCATTGCTTTAAGCTTCTGATGGTTTCAACCTAGGATTAGCATGGTCGGTTAGTATAAGGTTGATATGCAAATAACCCCTGACACAAAAATGAAAAATTTGAAATTCATTGCATATCATGTTTGCTGAAGCATCTTGAAGTGGGATACACTTATCTACGGTGTTCTTGTTAGCTTTTGCATCTCATTCCTTGAAATGTCTAGTATTCTGGTCTGAGTGGTGATGCTTTTATTTGCTAAAATCTGAAAATTCTTGCTCATGCCTTTTGTTTGGATGGTATTCATTTGAGGTTATCATACAGTACTTTTAGATGATATTCAAGGCGAATGCTGGTTTGTACTGTAATTGCAACTGCTCATGTTTCAGAAGCTCACATCTCTGCTTTACCCTCATTCCCCTCTTTGCATCTTTTTATCTCCTTGATGTCTGCATTGTCAAAGGTGTTCAACTGATCAAGACTTCAAATAAAAAGTATCAACACTTCTGAAACCAGACTGTAGATAATAAACAAAATTGATCCTTTTGCTTTTTAAAACAGAAGTTATGAAATGGACACAAGCAGTAAAGACCAGCAGCAAATCTAAAGATATTCAGACTAGACAGTAGATGAAGAATAGGACTTCACAGCATGAACTATCATCTTAATCACACATAACCATTTCTGACATTCATTTGAAGCAATACTAAAACGATATACTGATGAACTATTAACATCCCAAAACTGAACCTAAATCGAAGTGATTATATGAAAACTAGAAAGATTCAATGATCAAACACATTCAGTGGACAACACAAACAAATCTAGATGAAATCACACAAGTAATCAATCAGATCATCAAAGCTTTCCACAGAAAATTGAAAGAGAACTTACTGATTGATCGCTGGTATCAGAAGACACAAAATGGTGAACAGCGCTGTCGACAAGTTCCTATAGTGCATCCAAGCATCAGGCGACAACACTACTGATTTTGCCGACAAAATACGAGCAACATGATGCAAACGCTTCTGTTCCTAGTCATGAACTAGCTAAAACACCATTTTTCATTGGAGAATTGCTAAGAAAAAAATAAATTTCATCTGAGTTTCTGCCGGCTACAAGCCATGGGGGGAGGATAATATCCTACCCGCCCAAGTTTCTAGAAGACAGTTTTACACTTTGCCCCTTAGAAAATTCTGAAAATACAATTCTGAAAATATCCTATTAGACCCTAAAAGAAAAAAATACAAAAGGACTCTTCTTTTTAATATATTTTCATAGTGAACCCACTCAAAAAATATATCAAAAGGATACACTATGAAACTAAAAAATTAAACTAATACATGACACAAATTTATTGAATTAGTAAAAACATTTAAAGTTTCGACGTTTTTCAGCAAAAAACGACAAAGCCTCTCCTGATCATCGACGCCCGTCGTCAGTCCATGAACCCGACCACCGGCAAGTCTCTCCCGCTCTCGATCCCTCGAGCTGCCTTGTTACTTGAACTGGCTTCCCTTTCGCTGACTCGATCGACGCTTCGTCTCGATCAATCTTCAACTCAACGTCCTGTTCGACCTCCATGCATACATCAGAGTCCACTCTCGACTTCGACGGACACCCTCAACTATCTAGCATTAGACTCCCCATCTAACTCTGATCCTGTGCCATCGACAGTTGATGAGTAACTCTAGCCTACACACATGAGACAAACACAGACACACACACTATATCCAGAGCATCCAGATACAACCCATGACTTCACTCTGTCAATCACTCATCATTACCTTGAACACTAGTGACAGACCTCACTATGTTTCTCATCCCCCTTGATGAGTGCATTGACAACACAAGATCCAAAAAGATTAAAGCAAAGGTTCAGCACACAAGTGACCATGAAAGCTCTAAAGAGAGCAAAATGAGAAAACATGTCACTTGCCAAATGATAAAGCATCGCAAAAATTACCTCAAAAGCTCAAATCACAAATTCATCAACAAGCTCAAGTACTCTCCCCTTTGGAAATATAGACATCAAGATATCCCCATGAGTCGAGAGAGTAAAGTGACCATGCAATGCTTCCAGAGTATGATTAAGTCCAATTACAGTACACGCACTTCTTGTGCCTCGCAATCTGTCCTGACTAAACTGGAGGACAAGCTTTGATGAAACACAATCTAAATATTCGTATGAGCAAGCAGTTTGAAGTTTTAAGCAAATAAAAGCATCACTATCCATACTAGTGTACTAGACATGGCAAGGTAAGAGATACAAAAGCTAGTCACAAACAAACTCGAAAAGCACATCCCACTACAAGGTAGTGCGACTATGCAAACCCACCTGGATCTTTTCAATTTTATCATAATTTTAGCATTTTTGATTCATTTTCATCATTTGCATTTTTCATTTTTCAACTTTTCATTTTTTTATTTTTATTTTTGAGCAAACATGATCAAGTTGCATATGAGCATCCAAGTGACAAGGACAAAGCTATCAAGTAAGAAATGAATAGCAAAAGCACCCTAGCCTATTCATCCTATAAACCAGACTTGGTAGTGACCATTTTCAAATTTTCGCAAATAAAAGCCATGCTCAAACCATATAGATTGATGAGTTCATTCTAAGCCCAATCAAATAGTGAAAACAAGACAATATCGTAAAGTGCACACACAAGTCATGTACATGTAAAAGCAATTAATCATATTTTAGAAGCATATTCAAATATACACAACTCCCCCTCACATGATGCCATAAGGATGACAAATGCCAGGCTCTCCCCTTAAAAATGCAAAGCGAGAAGCATCGAGAGGCTTGGTGAAAATATCTGCAAGCTGATTTTGAGTATCAACAAAATGCAATTCAATATCGCCTTTTTTCATTGTGATCTCTTAAGAAATGATAACGCACGTCAATGTGTTTGGTCCTAGAGTGTTGTACTGGGTTATTTGCCAAACTGATTGTGCTTGTGTTATCGCAAAATAGTGGAAAACGAGAAAACTCCAACCCAAAGTCCCGCAAAGTAGAAACCATCCACAAAATCTGTGCGCAACAGCTAGCAGTAGCTACATATTCAGCCTCGGCTGTAGACTGTGCAACGCTAGACTGTTTGCGTGAAGACCAACACACAAGAGAAGACCCAAGAAAATGACACGTCCCAGAAGTACTCTTACGATCAATCCTACAACCAGCAAAGTCAGCATCAGAAAACCTCTCAAGCATAATGAAGATGATGCAGAATACCAAATACCGAATTCAAGAGTATGATTGAGGTACCTTAAGATGCGTTTGACAGCTTGACGATGTGACGCCCTGGGAGAAGCCTGAAAACGAGCGCACAGACACACAGCAAAGTGTATGTACGGCCTCGTAGCCGTCAAGTACAGAAGGGAGCCGATCATGCTGCGATACTCCTTCTGGTCCACTTCTTCTCCGTCTTCATCTGGATCAAGAGCAATAGAAGTACCCATTGGGGTAGCAAGAGGTTTAGCGTCAGACATGTCAAATCGTTTAAGCAAATCTCTAGTGTATTTTGTTTGATGAACAAAAGTTCCTTGTTTGCTTTGTTTGATCTGCAAACCCAGAAAGGAGGTCAGCTCACCCATCATTGACATCTCAAATTCCCTGCTAATCGATTCTGCAAACATGGCAACAAGTCTATGAGATGAACCACCAAATATTATATCATCGACATATATCTGAACAAGTAGGAAGTCTTTGCCATGCATGAGAGTGAACAAAGTTTTGTCAACAGACCCCATTTTGTACCCATGCTCAATCAAGAACGTCCTAAGGTGGTCGTACTAGGCCCTCGATGCTTGTTTGAGCCCATATAGTGCTTTGTGAAGTTTAAAGACTCTATGGGGGTACTTGGGATCCTCAAAGCCAGGAGGCTGCTTGACATACACGTCCTCTCCTATGAAACCATTTAGAAATGCGCTTTTCACATCCATTTGAAAAAGTTTAAAGCCGCGCGAAGAGGCAAAAGCAAGCAAGATCCTAATGGCCTCAAGTCAAGCTACCGGTGCAAAAGTTTCTCCAAAATCAACCCCCTCGACTTGAGTATACCCTTGAGCCACTAGCCTAGCTTTTTTCTCACTATCGCCCCATCCTCCCCTGTTTGTTTTTGAAAATCCATTTTGTTCCAATTAAATGAATGTTAGGGAGTGGATCAACAAGAATCCAAAGCTGATTTCTATCAAAGTTTTCAAGTTCCTCATGCATGGCGTTGACCCAACTCGCATCAGACAAAGCATGACTAACATCTAATGGTTCAAAATTAGCAACAAAAGCAGAATCAACAAAATGAGCGTGAGATCGGGTTACTCGTTCATTTAGCTCGTCGATGGTCTGCTCCGGGGGATGCATTCGTTGAATAGGAAGTGGTGCTTCTCTCTGCGACAGAATCTCCCCCTCAACTCTTGACGAAGTTTGCTCCACACTCTCAGAAGTAGAATCTTAAGGTACTATTGTCGACGTGGTTGAAGCTTCTGGAGTCGCCGTAGAGGGAGGTAGTGGTACATCCTTAGGATCTTCATCGTCTGATGGATCTTCCTCCTCAAAAAGCGTTTCACTCATATCATGCTCACTTGCAAATTCAAAGTTAGGGCTAACACATGGAGAAGTTTCATCAAAAGATACATCACAAGATTCAACCAATATGTTAGTTTCAAGATTGAAACATGATAAGAGTGTCCATCCAAAGAATAGCCCAAAAAGATCCCGTCAAATGCGCGCGATTCAAATTTATCCAAATTATCTCGCTTTAGGATGAAGCAACGACATACAAATACTCTGAAGTGAGTAACCTTAGGCTTCCTCCCAAAGCGAAGTTCATAAGAAGTCACATTCAGCAAAGAGCGCAAAAAGATCCTGTTGGAGATGTAACATGATGTACTCATGGCTTCAGCCCAAAATTTTCTAGGAGTCATGTGCTCATTCAGCATCGTCCTAGCCATCTCAACAAGTGTACGATTTTCCACACAACCACACCATTTTGTTGAGGGACTCTTGGTATAGAAAACTGATGTTCAATACCATGTTCAAGGCAAAATTCTGCAAAAGAGCTATTTTTGAACTCGGTGCCGTTGTCGCTTCGAATGGATTTCATTACACCAGGGAGTTCATTGAATAGCCTTAGTGCTAAGCTCCGAAAGTGCATAAAAACTTCATCCTTGCTAACGAGAAAGAAAACCCAAGAGTAACGAGAATAGTCATCAACCACAACAAGCACATACCATTTGCCGCCTAAAGAGCTAACCCAGGATGGACCAACTGTATCCATATGTAGAAGCTCACCGGGTCGCTCAGTCATCACAATGTTTATGGGGTAATGCGAGGCAGCAACCATTTTACCAAGACGACATGGAGCACAAATGAGGTTCTTCTCAAATTTTAGCTCGGGCAATCCTCGAATGAGTCCTAGGACACTCAATCTCACAAGAAGATCAAAGCTCATGTGCCCTAGTCTCCTATGCCACATCCAAAGCTCAAAAGACGGTTCAGATAAAAGACAATGAGAATATCCAAAAGACTGAGTGAAATCAGCTCCAAAAATTCTCCCTACTCTTAAGATTTTGCAAATGAAAACACTAGAAGAATCACACACATAAGAGGCATCACGACTGAAATGAACCTCAAAACCCTCATCAAGCAATTGTGAAACAGAAAGCAAATTGTACCCTAAGTCCTCAACCAAAGAAACATTTGTGAGAGTGAAATTTTCATTAATTTTGATCATACCTTTGCCCTTCACTCTGCTTTTGCGATTGTTTCCAAATGTGATGCTTTCACGATGCCTGGCTCAGGTGAAGTTGGAGAACCATGAAGACTTCCCGGTCATGTGACATGAACATCCGGAATCAATGATCCCCTTGTCCTCCAGCCTCCCATGACTCCCCTAAGTAGAGATGGAAAATCTCGAGTACTCAGCGCTGGGTTTAGAGATAAGATGCCTAGGTACCCAGCACTGAACTACCCAAGAAGTAGTTAAAGCAAGAGACTGTGTGTGATGAGAATCATACTACACATGAGGTCTCCTTGCAAATCGCTGAGGTCTCCTAAAATAATTTGGACCAAAATGCCTACGTGGTCTATCATCATATGAGGTACGATATACACCACGATGGGCATAGCCACTCATATAACTGAGAGGAGCCTCACAATCAGTATAAGTATTATAATCATAGTCATGCATATCAAATGAAGGATAATCATGAAAATGTAAAGCATGAGCATGACGTTCATCTTTCATGCGTCTATAGCAAAAACCAATCAAATGACCTACACGATGACAATAAGTGCAATGAAAAACTTTCTTGGGTGTAGGTTTATAGGTTTCTGGTGCGAACCTCATAGTTTTCCTAGGTTTTTGCTTGGAGTCTGTCTTGAGTGGTGGAATGAATATCTTTTTGGGTTGGGTAGGATTTTTGGCCTTTTGAGGTGTGTCTAACTGGGCTCTCTCTTTCTCAAGGGTGTTAGGTAGAGTGAACACAGTTTGGCTTGGGGTACTAGATGAAGTCCTCTCATAACCTAACCCAAGAGATAACCCTGCCCTGTCAGCGCACATTTTAGTTTTATCCAAAAGCAAATCCATTTTCCCTTTCCCCTCAGTGCATTTGTCTACCATGGAAAGCAGATAATCATTCTCACACTTAAGCTTTTCTACTTGCTCTCTAGAAAAGCTAAGTTGGTCCTTAAGGGTGATGCAGGTGGGACACACCGGCTGCATATCCTTAGAACACTCAGCACTCTCCAATCTAGCCTTAAGCTCATCGATATGCTTATCTCTCACACTAACGCTTTTAATCAGTAAAGTGCAATTTAAGCATTCATCGATGGCATCGGGACTAGACTCCACCGCCAAGAGTTGCTTCTGAACATTTGTAAGTTTTTCAATGTTTTGAGCATGAATCAAACACAACTGAGCAAGTTCATCCATAACAACAAGACATGACTCACATTCAACAATTTCAAATTTAGACTTCAACAAAGCAAGTTCAGTAGAAAGTGATTCAATTTTAAGCTTTTGTTCTTTTCGTTCTTTAGCAGCAAGTTTAAGCAGTCTATGTTGTGAAATAATTGCATCATGTAATTCATCGTTTTGAACGAGTAATTGATCAAGAGATAGACTAACCTCAGATGAGCCAGGCTCATCACTGCTTTGCTTGCCATTGGCCATGAAGCAGAGGCCGTTGAAGTCCTTCATCTTTTCCTTCTTCTCTTCATGCTTGCCTAGTTCATCTTCATCGGAACTTGGTTCTTCACTCGAGGTGTTGTCGATGTCATTGAGTGCTGCCACAAAAGCTCTAGCCATCCTTTTTGCCACTTTTCCTCTTTTGCCTTTGTAAAATGGTTTTTTATATCATTTCTGATTTTTTTTGTTCATGTTTATTTTTGGCTTTTAGTTTTGGGTAATTGGCTTTAATGTGATTTAGGTCACCACACTCAAAACACCCTCGAGAGCCTCCTCTCCTCTGATGTCTTCTATCATTGTAGAACCTAGTGAACTTTTTAACTACAAGAGCAAGCTCTTCATCGTCCAATGCGTCCACTTGTTCCTTTGTGATAGAGACCAAAGAAGACAAGGCAAAACCCCCAGACAAAGCGCAAACACCAGACATGCTACCTCCAGATGAGGTGCCACTGCCAGAACTAGAAACTAGTGCATGGATTGTGGCAAAGAGTTCCCAATCCCAGAACGAGATGCCTTGGCGATCTCGGTGGACTTAAGCTTACTAAAGAGTTCATCGCATGTCAAAGTATCAAAACTCGCAGACTCTTCAATGCTTGAGATCTTTACTTCCCATATGCTACGATCTAGAGCTTAGAGAAGTTTGATCGCTCGGTCATGATCAGAGTAAGCTAGCGTCCTAGTGGAGCGCAAGTTACTAACAATTCCTTCAAAGCGAGCAAACAAAGCATCTACAGATTCACCAGGGCCTTGCATGAACATTTGGTATTCTTGATTATACGTGATCTGCCTCCTAGCCTTAATCTGTGATGTGCCCTCATGAAAAGTACTCAAGGTCGACAAGATTTCTCGTTCAGTCTGAAGGTGCTGGACCCTGTCAAACTTGTTGTGACTCAGACTGATAAAAAGAATGTTTCTAGCCTTGCTATTACATTCATATTGTGCCTTCTCAGTCTCTTAGGTACGAGTGTCAAGAATCACATACTGGGATGCAACAATGTCCCATATCGCACTTCCTTGGCTAAGCAAATAAGCCTCCATGCGCACCTTCCAATAGGGATAATCTCGACCATCAAATATCGGAATCTTGGTGTTCTTATCCATGTCGCCACAAGGATCACAAACCAGTTAAGGTCAACTGGTGATCTAACCGGATCTAATACCAATTGTGGGATCAGAATGGCGACTAGAGGGGGGTGAATAGGCGCCTTGACACTTTCTTTCGAATGTGATGGCCTTCTTAGATCACCCAACGCACCTCGAAACAAACAATTTCAGCACAAAGAGAAACAACTTGTTTCAATTCAATTTCAAATTAAATTTTATCACTTCTGAAACGTTCTATACGGTGAATAGTAAATTCCAATAAGTTTCAGCATTCAAATCTTTATCCACTCTGCAAATTTCAACTTTTAAGCATATTTAATTTTAGCACATCAATTTTAGTACAAAGCAATATTTCTCACTATAATTAGTAAACAGATTCAAAACCTTGATCACTAGACAATACCATGAACAGGATTGCCAGCAAGCTGAATTAATTCAGGAAAATGCCAGCCGATTCCTATTCCTCATCAAACACGCATTGCTTAGTGAGTATTTATGGTTTGATTGAAAAATTGCTGAGCTAAAAGTGTTTTCTCCTTAGTTGTCACAACATTACAGAACAACTAAACACAAGTACTTTCAGAATTAATACTAAACAGAAAAACTTCCACTCAATGCTGAAATCAGATTTCAACAAACCACTTCACTTTAGAATTGCAAACTGAAATGGAATTCTCAGATTGATATTTAAAACTAATCATTCAGAATCTGCACATGAATCTGATTTTTAATGCAGTAGAAAATATGTATACAGAAAATGAATCAAACTCCAATGAACTGCTGATTTAACCCAAGGACAATCTGCCCACAAAACAGTGTGTTGAAACTATCTAACCTGAAACATTCATGAAGAGAAACAGTATGGTTTTTGTTCAGAATTGATTTGGATTGAGATAAAATAGAAATTCTTTTATCCAATGAAGTGGATTACCAAATCAGACTTATTTATAGCACTTAATCATCAGAATCATAATCAACAAGGTAAACTCTGAACAGTACTCAATCAGTATTCAAAAACTATTCAGCTCTAAACATGATCCAAATGCAAGTTCTGATCCTTGCCAAAACAGGCACTCAGCTCTTGAGTATATCAGAATTAGATCAAGCTAAAGCTAAAAACAACTTGATTCATATTTAGAGATCAGAGATATGAATCTCAATTCTAATTGCTGTAAACTCAAACAAGTTTGTATAGTATTCAGATCTGATGGAAAGGTGTTCAACTGATCAAGACTTCAAATAAAAAGTATCAACACTTCTGAAACCAGACTGTTGATAATAAACAAAATTGATCCTTTTTATTTTCAAAACAGAAGTTATGAAATGGACACAAGCAGTAAAGACCAGTAGCAAATCTGAAGATATTCAGAATAGACACCAGATGAAGAATAGGACTTCACAGCAGGAACAATCATCTTAATCACACATAACCATTTCTGACATACATTTGAAGCAATACTAAAACGATATACTGATGAACTATGAACATCCAGAAACTGAACCTAAATCAAAGTGATTATATGAAAACTAGACAGATTCAATGATCAAACACATTCAGTGGACAGCACAAACAAATCTAGACGAAATCACACAAGTAATCAATCAGATCATCAAAGCGTTCCACAGAAAATTGAAAGAGAACTTACTGATTGATCGCTGGAATCAGAAGACACAAAATGGTGAACATCGCTATCGACAAGTTCCTGTAGCGCGTCCAAGAATTAGGCGACAACACTACTGATTTTGCTGGCAAAATACGAGCAACATAATGCAATCACTTCTGTTCCTAGTCATGAACTAGCTAGAACACCATTTTTCATTGGAGAATTGCTGAGAAAAAAATAAAATCTCATCTGAGTTTCTGCCGGCTACAAGCCATGGGGGGAGGATAATATCCTACATGCCCCAAGTTTCTATAAGACATAGTTTTACACTTTGCCCCTTAGAAAATTCTAAAAATACAATTCTGAAAATGCCCTATTAGACCCTAAAAGAAAAAAAATACAAAAGGACTCTTATTTTTAATATATTTTCAGAGTGAACCCACTCAAAAAATATATCAAAAGGATACACTATGAAACTAAAAAATTAAACTAATACATGACACCAATTTATTGAATTAGTAAAAACATTTAAAGTTTCGATGGTTTCAGCAAAAACCTACAAAGCCTCTCCTGATCGTCGATGCCCGTCGTCAGTCCGTGAACCTGACTGCCAGCAAGTCTCTCCCGCTCTCGATCCCTCGAGCCGCCTTGTCACTTGAACTGGCTTCCCTTTCGATGACTCGATCGACGCTTCGTCTTGATCAATCTTCAACTCAACGTCCTGTTCGACCTCCATGCATACATCAGAGACCACTCTCGACTTTGACTGACACCCTCTACCATCTGGCATTAGACTCCCCATCTACCCTGATCACGTGCCATCAACAGTTGATGAGTAACTCAAGCCTGCACACATGAGACAAACACAGACAGACACACCATATCCGGAGCATCCATACACAACCCATGACTTCACCCTGTCAAACACTCATCATTACCTTGAACACTAGTGACAGACCTCACTATGTTCCTCAATCTCCCCTTTAGTTTTTATGAGTTTTTATGAGTTTTTATGGTCAC
>JAAALK010001604.1:0-32621 GCA_019279435.1 Zizania palustris | reverse complement strand
AGAAGGCCCCAACTCAAAAGATTGATCCAAATACTTGGTCGATGGCGGGCACAGACCTTGGTCATCGGCGATTTGGGGATTTCTCCCCCTGCTGCCATGGATGTCGTCGCCGGCATCGGAGGTGCCGCCGTCAACGCTGCCGTCGCTGCTGCTGCGGCCACCTGCTGCCGAGCCAAGGCCGACGGAGGTGCAGATCCCTTAGTCTTCACCATCGCGATCGCCGGATTGCTCTGAGGAGATGGAGGCTAGGGCTCAAGAACTCAAAGGGCTAAAAAGTTTTTGGTTGCTAGAATGCGGTGAAAAGGTAACCGGGTAACTTCTAAGCCCTCTATTTATAGCCTAGACTTCACTTTCTTACCGTTAATCCATGTCGTTTCGCATTCCTGCCGTTACTTCTTTTACGAAATTAACGCCTGCTACAGTTTCCGTTGGAAACAGAAACTTAACGGCTATTTTCTCTAAGTCTAAAAGACTTTCAAACTTCTTGAGTCGGTTCTAAGATAGTTCGAAAAGTAATTACCTTAAGACTGATTCGAAGTTCATATCTTCGTGCATTTCGGAGATAAAATAAAAACCAATAACCCCTATGTTTGGTTATCTTTTCCTTCCGTATACTGCTCTCCTAACGTTACAGGTCAAACGGAGAAGCGTATTCGAGGGGCTACTGTTGGGGGAAAATATCTCCTCTTCGGGGTTATTGCCGAAGCAACATAAAGGCAGTCAGCTGGTTCGAAGGTTCCCCGAAGATCATCTTCGAAGATACCCGGAATCAAGTTCGAAGTACGAAGATAGGCATTGGTTCGGAGTACATCTTCGAACTAAAGCCCTCCAAGATCTTTTCTGCCAGCTAAGATGGAAGAATTACCTTCTTTCTCATTAGATTAGTCTTTTACCATTTTAGCCCTATTAAGGGAACCGAATAGTTTCCACTATGACGGTTGTAATAGAGGGGTAAATAGGTCTTTTCCTTAATGTTTGGGCCTATAAATACCCCCCATTTCACCCTGTAATAGGGACCGAATACAAGTTATTCAATACACACATTCGAACTATTCTAAGTTATTATCCTTTCGGAGGCTTAGAACAGTTCTCTTCGCAAACACTTCGTTTGTTAGTTTCTTTTCTACAGAAACCTGTTAGCGTAATCTTTTACGCCAACACATATGATCCTGATAGTGCCTTCCCCTCATAGACTTCCAGCTTCCGAGTGGACGCACTAGAACCGCGGGGTCGACCGAGAGGGAGGTGTCATGAAGCTGGGTTGTATTTTTGGACTTCGAACCATTAGTTCGAAGCTTCCGACGTGGGGGCTGACATAATTCGGAGTCCAAGCCACTGGCTTGTAGGCATCCGTAAAAGAGCCCAAAACCACATCATACGGAGTCCAAGCCATTGGCTGGTAGACTTCCGTAAAAAGAGTCGAAGGTGGCCAAAACCTGCGGAGTCCAAGCCATTGGCTGGTAGACTTCCGTAAAAAGAGCCGAAGGTGGCCAAAATCTGCGAAGTCCAAGCCATTGGCTGGTAGACTTCCGCAAAAAGAGCCGAAGGTGGCCAAAATATACGGAGTCCAAGCCATTGGCTGGTAGACATCCGTAAAAAGAGTCCAAAGAGACTATTGCAAACTCCGAACCATTAGTTCGACAGAGATCGCAAAAATAAGTCGAAGGTGGCTAAAGCAAAACAGAATTTGAGCCATGAGCTTCGAATGTTTGTTAACACAGTCCAAAGTGACAAATTATCTAAGATACTAAAGTATCTTGAAAGTTATCTCAAGTGATTTCTTTCATAAAACAAAGGTACTAAATTGCCATTCTTCCGACTGCAAATAGTCGAAGACATTTTATAAGATTTTAAAAGATCTTTAAATTGCAGAGGGGCTCCGAACCCCCAAAAAATTGTACTCCGAAGTTTTTCTTTGCGCATAACCATCTTTGAATAAAGTTCGAAGTTGCTTATACCCAAAGAGGGGCTAGTAAATATGGAGACAATTTTAAATCGGTATTCATTATTCAAACGAATGTGTTTACAGATTACATTATGAAAAATTGGTATCTATACCAAGAAGGAATCGAAGACCTCTTCGGTCTCTAGAGCTAGGGGTGGAACGACTAGTTCCAGCACCGGGAGTTCTAATAACTTTGCATTTAACTCTCTTGCTCCCCTTCGAAGCTCTAAAATCCTTCTGTTCTTGTTGAAGCTCGGCCCATGTTCGAAGCCGTTCGGGGCTTCTTTCCCAGCTTCTAAGATCTTCAGATTTTTTATTTTGAGCTTCATCTTCGTTTTCAGACCAAGTAGTGTCGTCAGAAGATGAAGTGTTCAAGCTAACCTCTTTTTCTTCCTCTTTAATATAAGACAGTATATCTTTGATTACTTCGGGCGCAATTACACCGGAGCTATCTCGAGGAATTAAAAATAGAGGACGCTTGTAAGTCTTTAGAAGTTCGAAGGTGTTCCATAATGAGCGAAGTTCGTCGTTAATATCTAACACTTCGATATCTTCCGTATGAGACAAAGCCTAAAAATATGATAAACAAATTTTCATTGATAAATGTTCATAAGCATGAAGCTTTACATAGTCAAAAATCCTAAATTATTCCTAAACCTGCGGGTTCGGAGGAGGCTGACTGCTTGAAGCTTGGTTCCGAACTTGCTTCTGGCGTTGACCTTCGTCGATCCAAGCCTTGATCGCAGTGCGACCTTCGGCTCTCCATGAAGCTTGGAAGGCCTGCCAGGCAGCGGTCACGCCTTCGGAAGGAGTCAGAAGCCACTCGTCGTCGAAGGTAATAGGGCCCTCTGCGCTCGGAGTGATTGTTCGGCCCAACTCCTCGTAGTAACGAAGTAGGCCGATGGCAGACACTTGTCCGGAGAGTTCTCCGTAACGAATGCCCGCCGTCTTCATTTGCTTCGCTGCTCCTTGGATCCTTTTTAACCGGCACAGCAGAGTGACGTTGTCATCTGAAGGAAGTGATCCAGTAGTACCGAAGTACTCCAGAACACCTAGCATCTGTTCTATGACCTCCGTAGCTACCTTCTCGGACTTAAGCTTTTCTTCAATTAATGCATCCTTGCTCGAAGTCGTTTCTTCTAGAACTCCGGAAAGCCTAGCATTCTCCGTAGTTAAAGTATTCTTCTGATTTAGGAGTTGGCTAGCTTCCTCTTGGAGCCTCACAAGCTCGGACCCCGCATTAGCATGCTCCAACCGCACCCTTTTGATTTCTGCTCGAAGCACGATACTTTCTGCTTCGAGCTCCTTATTTGCAGCCTCCAAACCCTGTCTGGCCCTGCGTTCTGCTGAAATTATATTATTCATTTGAACCACTCTAGCTTCGCAGAAAGACAAGTTGCGCTGAAGAGCTTCGTTTTCTTCCCAAAGCTGAGCAATTTCATGTTCGCCTGATAAAGTTGCAGCGCGGGCCAAGACCGCTTGCTAAGAAAAGAAAAATCTGAAGTAAGAAATTATTCATGTATAATTTGTTATTGGTTCGAAGGTGTTCCATACCTGGTAGGCTGCTCGTTCCATGGAAATGTTTATCTCCGAACTCTTCGCCCCGCTTAAAATAGCTACCAGCTCTGTCTCCCCGACTTCGCGACTGACTCGACCTAAAGGTTTGAGCAGAGTTCGAAGCCCGGTTCTTTGCTCCAAAAAAGGAGTTAAAAGAGGGAGCATTGCCGAAGCTTCTTGGTCATCCCTGCTTGGCGAAGCTCCGGAGCGTTCTGCTGAGGTCCTTGGAGCTTCAGTAGATGGCCCCCCCTCAGTAGATTGACTCTCGTCTGTTGATTCAGACGAAGTTGATCCTTGAGCAGGGAGAGGTTCTATATGTCTTTTACCCCTTCCAGGCCCCTGTTGAGCGACTTCCGGGTGAGGCTCCGAAGTTGTCGAAGGCCCTTGAATTGGATCTTCGCGACGTACTTCTACAGAAGAGGGCTCTGCAAAAGCAAAGGTATTATACATTGTATAATTTTGCAGAAAAGAACAAGAGAATTATGCGAAGTTTACCTTCGATATTTTGGTGGTGAGCGAGCATCGGACTGCTCGGAGGATCGAAGGTGAGGTCTTCGTCTGAATCCAAAGTCAAAACTTCAACTGCCGGAGTATCTCTCTGAACATTCTTTCCTTTATCTAAGGCCGAAGTCGCAGTAACTTCGACTTCACCTTCAGTCGTAGGGGCTTCGATTTGCTCTTCCTCTTGAGCATCCGGAGTTCTCACTTCTTCAATGTTAGCCTGAGACTCCGGCATACCTGCAGTATCTTCAATGTGAATATCTTTTTGAGCTGCATCTTCATCAATCAACCTCACTAATAGTTTACCTTCATCTTCTTTAGAACCGGAGGTTGAGGTTCTTGGGCTCAGAGGTGCAGGTTTTCTGGGCTTCCGAGCCACCTTCTTCACCGGAGTCTTTGCGGAGCTTGAAGCCCCAGCTTTGGCTTTCCTTTTCTTTGGTCCTTTCTCCGAAGGCACCCAATCCATCAGAGGGGGCGGAGTGATTCCCAACATTCCCCATACTCTGTTAAATCTCTCCCAACTCCCGACTAACTTGACTCTCCATTCTTTTTCGGTCGGAGTTGGAGCTCCCAAAATCTTCTCCGAAGCCCTTATGATTTGTTCCGAAGTAACAGGGGCTGAAGAAGCTAAAAAAGAAAAATAAATCAAGTTAATTTTTCTTCGAATGAATATGCATAATACATATTGTCTTCGAAGTTACCTGCAGGGCTCGAAGTTGAAGCAATTTTTCGAAGACCGCCTTCCGAATCCTCTTCGAAGATGATAGGCCAGTTGGCCATCAGCGGAGAAATTTGCAGACCGAGGAATTCTTTGGCTAAGTCTCGCATGCTTAACCTTCGGCTAATCTTTTGAAGAAGGTTGAGGCGGGCTTCGAGCTGACCTTCATTGGGCTGCACTAAGTCTTCCTTCCGGAATTGGATTTCTTTAAGGGGTCCGGCCAGAGGACTGCTTGCCCCAACTTTGGCATAGAACCATCTCAGAACCCAATCAGTATACCATCTTGCATTGATGGCCTTAGCAGGAAACTGAAGGGCATACTCATCTCGAAGCCTAAAGTTGATACTACCGAAGGCTACTACTACTTTTTCACCTCCGGGGCCTGCGAAGGTCTTTGGTTGGCATGTTGCTCTATGTAGTGCAGCGAAGATCTCTGCCCTCCCCTCACAACCTTCGGCTCTCAGCGCCCATTCAAAGATAGCCAAACGAGCTACTGCATTCGGAGAGAGCTGAGGAAGGGTAACGTGAAATAGATCAAGTACCTCCGCCAGGAAGTCTACTGCTGGAAGGCCCAAGCCAGCTTCGAAGAAGGCTTCGAAAACAACTACTTCTCTGGGTCTTGGCGACGGAATCATTTCTTTGCCTGGCTTCTGGATCATGACTCCGATACTAATTTTCCCTTCTACTGTGATTGCCAATGACTCTCTCTTGCAGGTAGAAGGCCCCAATTGGAAAGATTGATCCATGTATTTTGTTGATGGCGGGCAGAGACCTTGATCATCGACATTTTGGGGATTTCCCCCTTTTGCCGCCATGGATGTCGTTGCAGATGTCGGAGCTAATGTCGCCATTGCCGCCGCCGCTGCTGCAGCTGCGGCCTGCTGCCTAGCCAAAGCTGAAGGCCCCGAACCTTTGGTCTTCACCATTGCAGTCACTGGGTTGCTTTGGGGAAAATGGAGGCTAGGGCTCAAGAACTCAAAGGGCTCAAAAGGTGTTTGATTGCGAGAAAGCGGTGAAAAGGTAACCGGTTAAGTTCTAGGCCTTCTATTTATAGCCTAGATTTTACTTTTTTACCGTTAGTCCATGCCGTTTCGCATTTCTGCCATTACTTTTCTCCGAAATTAACGCATTCTACAGTTTCCGTTAGAAACAGAAAGCTAACGGCTATTTTCTCTAAGTCTAAAAGACTTTCGAACTTCCTGAGTCGGTTCTAAGATAGTTCGAAAAGCAATTATCCTAAGACTGATTCGGAGTTTATATCTTCATACATTTTGGAGATGAATTAAAATCCAATAACCCCTATGTTTGGTTATCTTTTCCTTCCATATACTGCTCTCCTAACATTACAGGTTAAACGGAGAAGCGTATTCGAGGGGCTACTGTTGGGGGAAAATATCTCATCTTCGGGGTTATTGCCGAAACAGCATAAAGGCAGATAGCGGATTCGAAGGTTCCCAGACATTCATCTTCGAAGATACCCTAAGTCAAGCTCGAAGTACGAAGATAGGCATTGGTTCGAAGTACATCTTCGAACTAAGGCTTTTCAAGATCTTTTCTGCCAGCTAAGATGGAAGACTTATCTTTTTTCTCATTAGATTAGTCTTTTACCATTTTAGCCCTATTAAGGAAGCCGAATAGTTTCCACTATGTCGGTTGTAATAGAGGGGTAAATAGGTCTTTTCCTTAATATTTGGGCCTATAAATACACCCCATTTTACCCAGTAATAGGGACCGAATACAAGTTATTCAATACACACATTCGAATTATTCTAAGTTGTTATCCTTTCGGACGCTTAGAACAGTTCTCTTCGCAAACACTTCGTTTGTTAGTTTCTTTTCTACAGAAACCTGTTAGCGTAATCTTTTACGCCAACAGAGACTAACACTGTCATCGAGTCATGTGATGTGACTTTTGATGAATCAACCCCCTCTGTTAGTTCTGCTCTTGAACAAGCAAATGAACACGATATGGAACAGACCATCTTCGAAGAAGAAGATCCCGGAGAATTCGAGGATGAACCCCTACTACCCTCGACATCAACCCCCGAAGCCGACCCCGCTTCGACCACTTCGGCACAAGGTCCCGAAGCGACTACCTCGACATCGCTCATCTTGGACCACTCCAACGCACAAGTTGAGGGGGATACTGCATCTCGCCGTGAGGCTCCACATCATGTTCAAAGGATGCATCCTCCCGAGCAGATCATTAGTGAGCTTGATCAAAGGGTAACACGTTCTCATGCTCATTTCATTAATTCCGCTTTTGTTGCTTCTTTCGAGCCCTTAGATGTTAGTCATGCACTTTCTGATTCTAGTTGGATCAATGCCATGCATGAAGAACTTGAAAATTTTGAGAGAAACCAAGTCTGGACTTTAGTTGATCCTCCACCAAATGTTCATTTCATTGGAACAAAATGGATTTTCAAAAACAAACAAGGGGACGATGGGACTATAGTTAGAAACAAGGCTAGACTTGTAGCTCAGGGTTATTCTCAATTAGAAGGGATTGATTTTACTGAAACTTTTGCACCTGTTGCTCGTCTTGAGGCCATTAGGATTTTGCTTGCCTTTGCGACATCCCGGGGATTCAAACTCTATCAAATGGATGTCAAAAGTGATTTTCTTAATGGTTTCATAGGCGAAGATGTTTATGTAAAACGACCCCCTGGTTTTGAAAACCCCAAATACCCACATAAAGTCCTTAAACTTCATAAGGCTCTTTATGGACTCAAGCAGGCCCCTCGGACATGGTATGACAGACTTAAGTCTTTTCTGCTTGAGCGGGGGTATTTGATGGGCTCTGTTGATAAAACCCTGTTCACTCTCAAGCATGGCAAAGATTTCCTCCTAGTGTAGATTTATGTGGATGATATCATCTTTGGTGGCTCTTCTCATGCTTTGGTTGCCGAGTTTGCAGATGCCATGAGCAGGGAGTTCGAGATGTCCATGATGGGCGAACTCACATTTTTCCTTGGTTTGCAAATCAAGCAAAGCAAACAAGGTACCTTCGTCCACCAGACGAAGTACACCAAGGAACTGCTCAAGAAATTCGACATGGCTGATGTGAAGCCACTCGCCACTCCAATGGCTACATCTGTAGCATTGGATCCTGACGAAGATGGAGAAGCCGTAGATCAGAAGGAGTTCCGAAGCATGATCGGCTCCCTCCTCTACTTGACTGCTACGAGGCCGGATATACACTTTGCAGTGTGTCTGTGCGCTCATTTTCAGGCTTCACCACGAGCTTCTCATCGCCAAGCGGTAAAGCGCATTCTCAGGTATCTCAAACATACCCTCGAGTTCGGCATTTGGTATTCAGCATATTCCTCTTTGTGTCTTCGAGGTTATTCCGATGCGGATTTTGATGGGTGTAGGATTGATAGGAAAAGTACCTCTGGTACTTGTCATTTTCTGGGTACATCTCTGGTTTGCTGGTCTTCCCGCAAATAGTCTAGTGTTGCACAATCAACGGCTAAGGCCGAATATGTTGCTGCCGCTAGCTGTTGCTCTCAGATTTTGTGGATGGTTTCCACTTTGCGGGATTTCAGGTTAGATTATAAGAGTGTTCCACTTTTCTGTGATAACACTAGTGCTATTTGTATTGCAAACAACCCGGTTCAGCACTCTAGAACCAAACACATTGATGTGCAATATCATTTTCTCAGATATCATAATGAGAAGGGTGATATTGAACTTCAATATGTTGATACCCAACACCAGCTAGCCGATATCTTCACAAAACCCCTCGATGCTTCACGATTTGCCTACTTGCGTGGGGAACTTGGTATTTGTCACCCTTACGGCATTTTGTGAGGGGGAGCAGTTTTAGATTGGTGTGCATATGCTAATTTTGTGTGAAATTACATTTACATCTTTTGCACTTATATGCCTGATTATAATTCATGAATCATGTCAGCTCGGCTCTATTTGATATATCTAAAACATTATGTGCATGATTTTTCTTTCCAAAATCAAATCATACTCACTGCTTAGTCTTGAAATCTAGCATGTTTAGGCAGGTCTGTTTTAGCTATCTTTTATCTGCTTGATAGCAAGACACCTTTTCTTTGTACGCTAAACAATGCAACATGAAAAAAAAATGTATTCATGGATATTCATCAAATGTTACACAATTTGATTCACTTAATCAAAATTCCAAAAATCCATGATTTGCATGCTTCAAAGCAAAAAGATCCAGGTGGGTTTGTTTGTCACACTGCTCTATTCTAGACTGCTTACCATTGTACTTTGGTCTAAACTGGGATAGTGTAGTGTATGCCAAAATCACCGCCTTAAGCTTCTGATGGCTTTTTGTGCCTAGGCTTGGCCTGATTGGAAAGTATAAGGTAGACAAACAAATAACCCCTAGCATTATGAAAAGAAGAACAATATTCATTGATCATCAAGTTTGCTTTTAAATGCTCCACTTGAACTGGATTTGTCTGTCTAGAGTAGAAATTGACTAGCTTTGCGCAGTCCCTGCTTTTACTTGTCTAGTTTTCTTGATTAAGTGGTGATGCTTTTATTTCAAAAATGATAAAATCACATGTTGTCATCATGTTTTTAGAGAATGTTAAATCGAGCTGAGCACATGATAATTGGTATTAATATTGGCATATTTTTGCTTTATATGTCTTTGCAACTCTGCCCATTTCGAAGCTATGCATCTTTTAAATGCTCCTTGATGCTTGCATTGCCAAAGGGGGAGACATTGTTGAGTTCTCTGCCGCAAAGGGGGAACATTAACTCAGGGGGAGTTTTTATCTTGCAAAGGGGAGATTTGCCGAAGGGGCTTTTACTCTTTTGAAAAGGGGGAGGAAAATTCTTTTGTCAAGTGACATGATTTTGCTTGTTTCTGAGTTTTTATGGTCACTTGTGTGCTGAAATTTTTCAAATTTTCTTGAACTTGAATTTGGTTGTCAATGCACTCATCAAGGGGGAGATTGAGAAACCAAGGGTTGGTTTCGGAGTCTGTGATGAGTGATTGACAGGTTTTTACCCTCTGTTTCGAAGGGGTCCCTCCAAAGGTGTTCGGAGGGTGTTTCACCGACGGGTTCGGTGGGTTTGGTTGCTGCAGCTATTGCAGCGGAGTGTGCCTGTCGGAGGGGTCTGACAGTACACGATGACTAAGTTGTACCGAAGGTCTCGGTATTTTGGGCGGTACACCGGAGTGTGTACCGAAGGTTGCTAATCCGGAGAGGTCTCCGGGGTACTAGATACACTTGTCTGCTTGTCTGTGGTGCGCAGGGGACTTCGGAGGCGACGGACGGTTCGTAGCAAGTGAACCTGGGTCAAGCGGGAGGCTTGATGCTAGGGGAGCGGGGAGCTCCGTCACGAAGGCTGCGAAGGGGTCGAGGTCGGACCTCGGGTCGAGGTGCGCCAGGAGAAGACAGTAAGTGCGGAGCGTGGCTCCGGGTGAAGGTACCTCAAGATGAAGTCCTTGGAGGCGAGGCACTTCGAAGGGTACTCCGGAAGGAGTGACTTCGGAGTATGGTGGAACAAGTCCTCAGTAGAGGCAAGGTGTTCGATGTGTGCTCCGGAGGGAGACACTCGAAGGTTTACCCGACGAAGGTCTCAGAAGTCGAGGTGCATCGAAGGCATGGTCCGAGTGAGGCTCATCGAGGAGTGTGCTCGGGGAGAGACACTGCGACGAAGGGCTCATGTAATGCTTCATGCGGAGGCCTTGGACGAAGGAGGGACTTCGAAGGGTGGTACTTCGAAGGTGGGGCTTCGGAGTGAAGCAGGCTTCGGAGCAAGGCTGGCTCCGGAGTGAGGTGGACTTGAGGTACTTCGGCCATGCATGGCTTCGGTACATGGACTGACGGAGTTCGAGCTGGGAGAAGCTGCGAAGCCGTGGTGGTCCACTCCGAAGGTGTTGGTGTGAAGGCCCAAGGGCTTTGACGGCTTCGGCTCAAAACCGTCACTGTATCGAAGGCTGACTTCGGTGAAGCGAAGACCATCAGGCTCAAGGCTTCTCACCGAAGCTACCGCACCCCTCACGTGCGAAGGAGGGCTTCAGAAAGGTCAAAGACTGTAAAGGCTGACAGTGTGTGCTCTGCAAAAAGCTGATGTTGTCCCCTCTGCAAAGCTGACAGAGAAGCCTCCAAATAAAGTAGACTACCTTTTGTACCCCTCTGTTCTGATGAGACAAAACCTTTGTAAACCCTAGGGGTAAAGTAGTCATTTCACATGGGTGAATAGTGGCTATAAATAGTGGGGGCTGGGTAGGTCACATTTAACACTTTGAGCATTCATTGTTGAGCTCCTGTACTAGCCACCACATGCTTTGTATTCATCCAGTGAGTTCATTTTTAGTGTTCCCTGTTCAAGCTTGCGAAGCCCTGTCTCTGTGTTCATTTTATGCTTGAGCTTGTTTGCACACCTCGCTGCATGCTTTGATCTCGTGTAGTGCACCGAAGTGTGTTTGTGCGAAGTGTGTTTTTCAGTGCGTTCGCTCTGTGTAACAGGAGGCTAGACCTCGCTGATTACTAGAGAAGCACTGATCGAAGCCAGTTTGTCTTCCCGTGTCATAGCCCTTAGTGAAGTCCGCAAAGTGTGCGTTTAGACCTTCGAAGTACGAAGCCCAGCACCAGTTGCTGTCGTGAAGTATTTGGTCGAAGTCCTCAGAGGGGAGTCCACTCTTGCGAAGGGTGAAGTGTGAAGCCTGCTCGAAGCACCCTGTGTGCGGAGCCTGCACTGACTTAGCAGAGTTGATTTTTCGGGGTTGTAGGTGGAGTGAAGTCTTCTTGGCTTCGAACTTTTGCTCCTTGCGAAGCCTGTGTTCGGAGCCGTCAAATACCTCCGAACCAGACCTTCGAAGGTTGTGTTCGAAGCCTGTTCCGCAGTAGACTGGATTAAAACAGAAGGCTATTTTTAGCCTGAAATTTCAAAAGCTCCCATTCACCCCCCCTCTGGTCGCCGTTTCCGGTCCAACACATAGCCAACTCCAACAGAGTCCAGAGACGAGAATAACGGGGAAATACATATAGTAGAATCCAGCTATCTACGACTCATTCTTTTACCTATAGAAGTTGTGTCGGTACATTGGACACTAGCTAATATAATATTTGTAGAGTGACAAGGAGTGTAGGCTCAATAAGCATGGCTTGGGTTTGCACACAAGGACGGGATCTAATAGATATAGTGTAGGGCTTGATATTTGACTAACGCAATATTATCCTATGAGTTATAGCGATAATTTATTAAAACATGGGCTCATTGATGATGAAAATGGGGGTTGTGACTTGCCTTGCTCAGCAAATGGTGAAGGTGGAACCTCGAGGTAAAGCTCCAACTCCTCGACGAACTCGTAGTATTCTCGATACGGAAACAGTAAACATAACATTCAATAAACAAATAAAATATCACGAAACATAAGCATACAGGTTTTATGAATTTAAGTATGTGTAATCAAGCTCTTTTATTCTGAAGTTATGTTGAAAATCATTGAAGATTAAAGTTTAAGGTTTTTCTTAATTTATTTTAAGAATTAACAATTTATCCCTAAGGGGTTTTTATTCATTTATTTAATAAGAATATTTTGTTCTACATTGACATACTGTTTTTATGGCTTAAACATGTAGAGAATAAAATGCTGATTTTAACAAAATTTGAATGGTGAAATTTGGATTTAAAATGAGCAAGTTATGAATTTTTAAAGTTTAAACAATTTTTTGGAATTTTATTTAAACAGGAAATAGATTTTGGTCCACGGTGAGCTAGGCCCACGGTGGACTAGGTTACTGTGTGCGTGGACCCGATCGATCTGGACCGTTGGATCTGGATCCAGCGGCCAGATGCGAGGCGGGATGGTTAAGTGAAAATGGACGGCAGAGATTAAAACGCGCGAAAGGGTACTACGTGGACGCACGAGATCGAGTCAAACTTTTAAATAGCAATCGATGGTCGAGATGGCTCTGTACCGGTTTGACCGGATGGATGGCCCAGATTAAACCCGTGCGGGATTTAATCCTAGCCCACCATCGCGGATCGGACGGTTGAGATCACGTCCAGCACGGCACGAGCTAAGGAGGCAAGTACCCCCTTCGTTCTTGGCTCCAGCGGGCTCGAGTGCGGCGGCGATGATGACGGCGAGGGCCTAGGGGCCTAGGTCTCGTTTGAAATGGAAAGAGGAGGGGACGGCGGTCATGACCGTACCTTCGACGGCGGAGAAAGACGTCCGACGGCGACTGGCGGCGAGGGTAGACGACGAAGGGTGTTCGGGTGCTCGATGGCGACGATGATCCGGCGGTCCTCACGGCCAACGGAAGCGTGGCCGAGTACGGGCGGTCTCCGGCGGTCACGAAGGTGGCAGTGGCGTGGATGGAGGTGGCCTGAGGCGACGGCGAGTAGCGGCCGGAGATGGAGCGGGAGGGAAACCGAGAGTTGGGGTGGGGCGCTCTAGTTTCGCTCTGGCTCGGGCTACGACGGTGTGAGCGGAGTGCGGCGACGGAGTGGGTTTAAATAGAGGCTCGCCGGCGTTGATATGATAAGGGAATAGGGGGAAACCCGAAGGTTCCATGCCAACTCCGGCGAGGCTTTCCAAATGCATCGGGTAGCTTCCAAAGATGATGAAACCGCGTCGGCTTTGGTGGAAAGAGATCACCAACAATCGGGGAAGGCGATCCAGTGGCCAATTTGGCGAGATCGGACACGGGGCGGCGGATTTGGAAGGTGGGGGCTCACCGGTGATGGAAAGGGGATCCCTTTCCATCGTGGAAGACGATCCCGACAGGTGGCCCCCACCTGTCGGCGGGCGAACGAAAAAAAGGAATGGTCGATAGGCGGGCCCTGACGACTAGATAGATGGAGGTGGGCGCGAGTGGCTGACACGTGGGGCCGAGGCGGGGCACGGGCGGGAGAGAGAGGAGGGGAGCGACTCCGACACCTGGGTCCCACTTGTCAGTGACGCAAGGCTTGGACTAGGCTGGGCTCGAGGCGGATTCAGGGTTGCGGCCCATTAGGATTTAAAATGTTTTTCTGATTTAAAATAAATCTAGTAATTCATTTATTTGATTAAAGGTTGAGTCACTGTTTATAAAAAATTGTAAAAATTCCTAAAATTATATCTTGGCCTCTATATTCTATCATAAATTTTCCAAGTTGAAATTTTGAATATTTCTCCCTGTTTGGCTTTAGTAGGGCTCTTTTAGGGTTTTCTTTAATTAAATAATTCCTTTAATTCCCTGAAAATATATTTCCTTTATTTTATTTATTTTTAAATCTTGGGATGTTTCAATCCTATCCCCCTTACAGAGAATCTCGTCCTCGAGATTCAGATCAATCCTCGAATAGCTCTGGATGCTGTGCTTTGAGTTCTTCCTCTTTTTCCCATGTAGCTTCCTCTATGGGATGATTGCTCCACTGAACCTGACAGAAGCGGATGACGCGACTCCTGGTGGTCCTTTCTTTGACTTCCAGGATATTGACGGGCTATTCCACATAGGTCAGATCTTCTTGAATGTTTAACTGCTAAAGGTCTACTTGCTCTGCTGGGACTCGAAGACACTTCTTTAGTTGCGACACATGAAACACGTCATGTACCCCAGCCAATGAGGGTGGTAGCTCCAACTGATAAGCGACTTCGCCTTGGCGTCGAACAATGGGAAAGGGTCCAACGTATCGAGGTGCCAACTTTCCTCTCATGTTAAACCGTTGAGTGCCGCGGAGAGGAGTAACTCGGAGGTAGACGTGGTCTCCCTCTTTAAAGGCTAAATCTCGATGACGATTGTCCGCGTAGCTCTTCTGTCGAGATTGGGCTGTCTTGAGTCGGTCTTTGATAATTCGTACCTTCTCTTCAGCTTCCCGAAGGATGTCTGTTCCAAACACTTGGGATTCGCCGGTTTGATCCCAAAGTAGAGGTGTTTTGCATTTACGTCCATATAAAGCTTCGAACGGGGACATCTGAAGGCTAGCTTGATAACTGTTGTTGTACGATAACTCGGCGTACGGTAAAATCTTATCCCAAATTCCTCCAAAATCCAAGACGCATGCCCGAAGCATATCCTCCAATATCTGATTCACCCTTTCAGTTTGTCCATCTGTCTGAGGGTGATATGCTGTGCTGAAGTTTAGTCTTGTTTCCATTTCCTCTTGAAGGTTTTTCCAGAACCGAGATGTAAACTGACTTCCTCTATCGGAGACTATCTTCTTGGGCACTCCATGAAGGCACACGATGCGGGCCATATACAACTCTGCTAGTTTAGGGCCACTAAAGGTCGTCTTGACGGCTATGAAGGTTATATCTGGGCATATGCGATCTTATTTTGATACTTCTCCCTCCTTGCTTTTTGTAATCGACTCTCGTGTGTCGATACCCGCTGTACCAAGTGTGAGAGACTCTCAAACTCTTGTGACGAAAACCTCTCTTTTATGTGGTTCAGGAGTCTCTCGAACGGCTAGCTCTACCAGTTGGGTATCACTGAGGCTCAAACTGTAGCACCGGCTAAGCACATCCTAGACCTCTAAACATAATCCTATACCGATTCATCCATCTTCTCTCGCACTACCATCAAATCGGTGAGCTTCATCTCATGCATGCCAGCGAAAAAATATTTGTGGAACTTCTCTATATCTGCCCATCCTCTGATAGAATTCACTAGCAATGATAAGAACCATGTAACAACTGATCACGATAGTGAGAGCGGGAAAAACTGAACCATCATTGCTTCGTCGGTCGATGCCTCTCCACACTAGGCGAGGAAGCGTCTAATGTGCTCGATTGTGGAGAATTAGTCTTGCCCTGAAAATTTGGTGAAGTCAGGCACTTTGTATCAGCTCGGCAGTGGCACCCAATCAAACCACTCCGCGTAGGGCCACCGATATATGTATGTCTGATCTCAAATGACTTCAGTGACCTGATTCACCCAATCTTCCTCTTGCTAGACTAGCACGAGGTACCGGTCAGACGCTAGCGCCAGCGGGTACTAGTCCAACTGAGCAGCACTGTACTTGGATTTCTCTACATTGATGTATGGTTGCATCCCGTAATAGACGGTCTAGTGGTACCCTAGATGGATACCATCGGTTGCCCCCTTGGCTGCACGAGGTCAGGCAACATGTTCCTTGTGATGCCATACATGGCTAGGAGCGCTTCTTGCCCCCCTGGCCCTTGAAGAGCGATTATGGGCTGAGGCACTGGTATGCTCCTCTCGAGGCCATACATGTCTTGTGGTGGGTCTTGTCTTCCTACCCCCTGAAGCGTAGGAGTCTTTCAAGACCGAACGAAACATTCGGTGGTTCCTGACTCATCGGCCCTGGTGGTGGCATCGGCTAAGTGTGTTGTGGATTCTGTAGTAAATGTGGATGGTTGATAGGGAAGTATATTGGACCTTGCATCGGCTCGTGAGCTATTGTACCGTCAACAGTCTTCTTGGTCAACCCGTAGAAGGTGTTGACCAACACCTAAGACTGATTGATGAGGGCGTGGTGGAGAGCCTTACCGATGGCTTCTTGAAAACTGATCCGAGGGATTTCAGTCTATTGGACGATCTCTCCGATCAGGGTTGGCTTCAGCAATTGATTTCTCTAGATGGGGGAAGATCGAATCATGTTGAAGGACTCGAGGCACAACTTCTAGTTTTTATCCACATGCTCCTGTACCTCTACTCTCTGCTTGTCAATCAATGTTTCCAAGGTGATCGGGATGATTTTACTATTGTTGGGTTCGCCCGCCATAGCTGATTTGTCTAAGGATTATCCCACGGGGCGTACCAAAAACATGTTGGTGTTGTTTTTGGTCACACGCATGGCCTAGGAGTTCTTATGTCCAGTGTAGGTCCTAAATTCTTGTTCTCAGTGTGCCAATCAGTTTGACCCTGCAACTAAAAAGGTATGGAAAATTGTTATTAGCAACGTCGATCGGCTATTGAGCCGATGAACACGATATATGCCGAAATGCACATATCGACGAAGGGCCATTGGGAGTGATCAGGTGATCGGCCAATACGCAATGCTCGCACCATCGAACCGATAGCGGGGAAAGCAGTGCGCTATTCGCTTGAGCCGATCGGTAATCCCCGATGCCAAAGAGATGTGATGCCAAATTAAAAGGGAACCTATTGGCTTGTACTCTGATAGAGTCTAAATTCAATATACTAGAGAATGTATCCATACTATTAAATCACCATAACAGCAAGATCAAACCAAACCAAGACAGTTTCTAAATCACGAATGACTAAAAATCTTCCAACATATCAGGCATACTTTATTTAGATGAATGATGTACAACATAAACCAAACACAATAGATTAAGATGTTGAACTTAACCAATGAAGCCTTGAACTATAGTATCTAATCTACGTCAATTTAAGAAATCATAATGATGTAGCCTCAAACCTACCTGATACACAAAGATAAACCAGTGATTATATTGATCGAACCGACATCACAAGAGATCGAAGCGATGCAGCTTTGAACGACACCAACACAGTCGACACAATCACCGAGGTGGTGGGACTCACCTATTTGCTGGAGATCAAAATGATGTAGCCTACCTCTGAGTGCCAAGTCCAGCCGAAATTAACCTTGAGTAAACAAGGGTGGCGATGCGCCTAGATTAGTTTTGTGGTTATAGTTGTGTGTCTTCTAATCTACCTACTAAGTACATATTTATAGTCTAGAGACTCGTCGTCCGCTACGATCAAAACCGATTCTATTTTCATCTCTATGTTTATCTCTATCGGCTCCTCCGTATCTAGTCACGTACAACAAACGAACTCCATTGACTACTTTGACCGGATTTTTTTGACTTCTGCTGACCACACCGGCACCTTACTGGGCTTGGTCCTTAACCAAATTTTGCCATCAACAACTGTCAATCTATAAACATCATGAATGACGGACGGTAGTTTCTAGCTATTAGTGAGGGCAGAAATAACCACTCGTCACTAGATCAGTAGTGATGGGCGATAGTGCCACCCATCACGCCCATTAGTGATGGGTGGTAATTCGACCCGTCACTAATGTGGATGCTCCATCATTATTGATAGGCAACATTACGATCCATCACTAATAAGGCAACATCACCGATGCATCCAAAATGATATGTCACTAAAAGTGTATTTGTGCCATGCATCAATTATCTGTCAGTAAAACTCTATCACTAAAGACTATTTCTAAACATCCTACGTGATAACTGTTTTGAAATATTTTTAAATTTTTATCACAACATATATGTATCATATAATAACATCATGACAAGTATCGTATTTTTCAGATGTTATTTGTTTTTTAGAATTAAAAATAAACAAGAGTGAGTGTCACAACCTATTTTTTCAAAACAAATCTTTAAATTTAGTGTATAAGAACTCAAAATAGACTCAAAATATGAATATGATTTTTCTATAATTTTTGGTTCATTATTTTAGGCACTTGCACTTCAAATGTCACCTATTTCAATTTTAATCCTAGAAATATAATTAATGAATTAAAAATAACAAACGAATCTAGAAAAATGCAAACATTTTACATGGAATAAGATATGTTGTATTTTGATTGTAGAAAAAATTTCAAGTTGAAACCAAATTCCAAATATGACATAGACCGGAAATATTTATTCACACAAAATATTTTTTTCAGGTTTGCCGAGTATTTTTTTAAACGCTCAACAAACAGTTTTTCAAAAACACTTGTCAACTCCCCCCTAAAAAATTTGCCATGTGAACATGCCATCGCGACGTCCATTAGCACTATTTTTTCATTATTTTTCTGAGTGTAATAGGATTTGTCGAGTGCATTCCCATTAGACGCTCGGTAAACGCTCCTTTTAACTCTCTGTATTTTTTTGCTCAATGTTTTTTCAAAAATACTTCACAAACTCATTTTTATCGAGTGTCTAAAATAATATACTCGGTAAAGATTTTGACGCTCGGTAAAGATATAGTTTTGGTAGTGATTATACATGGGGTTAATTGCTTCCGTGCCACCGTTATTTTTCAATTCGCCAAAAATGCCATTAAAATTTTGATATTTTCTCATATGTCATACTATTTCAAATCCACTCTTTTATACTATTTGCATCTACCTACAGACTCTGAATATTTACTCATATGCCATTACTATTTTTAATTCGTCATTTTATGCCATTACTCTTTTATAAATATTTGGACCCAAATGATATAAAAGAGTGAATTTGAAATAGTAATGATATATAAGTAAATACCAAAATTTTAATGGTATTTCTCATAAATTAAAAAATAACGATGACACAAAAGCAATTAACCCTTATACATGCATCTATCGAAGTAGTATACGCCAAGACGGCAAACCCCTATACGTGCTCACCCATTCTTGAAATTTTGGTACGTATACGGGGTTGCTTGTTTTATGCATGTGTTCACTAAAAAGTTATAGCTAAAATTAAATTATATTTGTTTTGCTGTTTTGGCTTAGAACTGATAAAATTATAAAAGTTTATAGTAAAATTGCTTTTTCGTTGCAAAAAATTGTGCTACTCCTACTAATAGGTAGAAACGAGCCCCAGTATTGTTGCTTATATATCTTTATTAAACCATTGACATGAAGCTCCTATTCAACGTCTAATTTATTTCTCCTTTTGAAATTAAGACCCATACTAGGATTGGGTTGGACAGTAATTTTAGTGCAGAACTACACCGTCCCATAATATAAACGTTTAGGTTCAGACGAGAAAGTAGGTGAAAATATTAAATAGGAGATAGTTGTAATCGGTTGAAATGAGAGATTAGGTAGCGAAGTAGCAGTATATTTAGGATAAAATTTTAAAGATAGAAATAAGTATAAAATTATAAGGGCCAAATTTTTCCATGCTATTATAATTTTTACTGTTTTGAAATATGTCATAGGCGTGTCACTGACAGATGGATCTACCACAGACACTGACAGTGACATTTTTCAAATTGCAGAAAATTATAATAGCATGTTTACAAAAATTCTGGGATAGATAAGTTAAGTAGTACTTACCTAGCGCAATTAATGGAAATTCTAAACTCCGTCGCAATTAATGGAAATTCTAAACTCCGTCGAACTGGCCGTGCAGGACCGATTGAGGGCATTTTGATTTAGTTGATTTGACTACCTTCCGACGAGACTGATGATGAGGACCGATGGATCAAAATAAGTTGTTACATACAGGCCATGATAACCGGTCCATGTTGTACTAATATAAACACGCTGACATCATTTGTTTACCACTACGCAAGATGATGTCATGAAACCACTACTATTATAGCTAACAGTAGTGGCGGTTGCATGACGTCGGTCTGCCCGCCTCTACTGTATTTTCCACATTTTACAAAAATGTTATATAAACATTAATTCAAATAATCCGATAATATATATACAGAAATTCACAGTTCCACAGCGGCAACACAATATAATAAAAACCACATTATCTTCACAGCTCCACGCAACTATCTACAACAGCAACACAAGCACACAACAACAATGGGTCTCATCAATTTACAAATTTACAAGGTTTATATTTAATTTCATCAGACATCAAGTTTACAAAGTTTACATCTTATCAAAACTTCAAAATTAACAATTGTTCACACATACATGCTCATTTTGCTTCATGTTTTTTCTCGGACAGTCAACTCCGATCTTGGGCATCTTGTTTTTGCTTATGAGCTTCAAAATTCTTGGAAATTTGTTGTGCTTGCCTTTTCGGTCTTCCGGCCCAACCTCTCAGAGTTGAATGCTTGGCCACTTCACTCTCAGGATAGAAGAATACTCCATGCTCATGAATAATTTCATGCATCGTGAAGCGACACATCCTTGATATGATTTCATACAGTAAATTCAATTAATAGGTTAAAATGTGCCACCACATCTCCGTCGTTGCACGAGTACATCCACCGCATATTATTTTTTAAAAATATTAATAAAAGGCTACATATTCATTATTATTAATCTTAGTAATTTACAAATTAAAAAGATATTGATTTCTCTCTCCTAACGACATTAATTAAAAATGCTTTAATTGAAACCATGTAAACTTTATTAATTATAAAGGAGTAATAGTATTAACTAGAATGAAAAATTATTAAATAAATTAACTATATTTGTTTCTTTCTCCAAACAACATAAATCTAGATCTACAATCATAAATCAAATTAAAAAAGGATTAAAACGAGGTAAAAATATATACAAGTGATGAATAATTGTGAGGAGGGTCATATTTGTTTATTAGGGAGAAAGAAATACTATAAATGGAAGAATATTTGAAAATTTCTATTCATAAACCCTATATTAGTAAAACGCTAATAACTCATTATATACTTAACTAAAGACAAAATAAATGTGATATTCAGCATGGATTTACCTCCTAGAACGAAATCTTTGAAAGAAACGAAAATAAAGCCTCCCCCTCCACTTTCTAGATTTTTGTCGTCATTGTACGGACCAAATCGCGAACTCCTGTAGCCTCGGGCTCGGGGAGGAAGAATATGTGTATTTATAGCCGGAATAATAGTGGCGATCGACTGTGATGTCATCATCACATTAGTGGCAGACAGCGTAGCAGTGGCGGGCCATTTTCTGTCCCGCCACTACTAGTGGCCACTACTAGTGGCGGTCGGTGCTGACGTCAGCACCATCCGCCACTAGTTGTGGCAGGCGCTAGCGCGGAAGTGGCTGGTGCCACTATAGTGGCGAGCCTCTAATACCCTGCCACTACAGTGAAATCGTCCAACGCCACTACAATTGTGATTTGAGCTCAAGCTAGCATCTTAGCATCTTGATCTGAGAGAATATTTGTGGTCGTTAACTTTATTGAAAATCCTACACATGTAGTTGCCTAAAGACAACTACGCCAATAGCTAAATTTTAATTATATAAACTATATGGTTTTAGATTAATAATACGAGAATAGTACAATACAGTGGAATTAATGTTAGTTAAGTGCATGTACCGTTAAATCAATCAAGCGATTTGATAACTGAGGGTAGTTGTAGTCTCATTTGCTACAACTCTAGATCCAAAATTCTTTGAGTTGGTCAATCTAACTCCAAATTTTTTTATGTAGAGCTGTGATGAATGGATGGAATTTAAAGTTAATAATTTAATTTTTAATTTAAACTAAAACTAAAAATTTAAATTAGTTTATTATGTTATACAAATCCAAGATTGAATGTTAACGTTGGACCCATACCTAACAGGCTAGGTTCGTATGAACAATCCTACTAAGGACTACTTGGCTGGCTTGCACTACTACAAAGCGACACTGTAGCGGCGGGCAAAATCGACCTATAGTGGCGGGCATCCAGTCTGCCACTGTTCTAACGCCACTGCTATCGCTGGTTAGCAGTGGCGGTCAGAGCGCCCGCCACCGCTGTGTCAACAACAGTGGTGGGCGCGCTGACATCATCTGCCCGCCACTGCTATTATCAATATCAGTGGCGGGCAAATGATGTCAGCGCGCCCGCCACCACTATGTCAACAGCAGTAACGGGTGCGCTGACCTCATCTGCCCGCCACTGCCGTTATCAATAGCAGTGGCGGGCAGATGATGTCAGCACGCCCGCCACCACTGTGTCAACAGCAGTAACGGGCAAGCTACCTCATCTGCCCGCCACTGCTGTGTATAAGCCATAACACAGAATGCTGTGATCCCACAAACCAAAACACAGAAATTATATGCTTCACACAGCCATCCACATACACAGCAGCAAAACATCCACATATCCACATACACATCCACAACAACACATCAACACAACAACCATCAATCTCATCAATTTTCAAAAATTTACAAAGTTTACATTCTTCCGGTTTATGTTTCACAATAACCATCCATCAACACAATTCATTGTTTCACAAATAAATGCTCATGCGGTTTATGTTTTCTTGGAAGGCTAACTCATATCTTAATTGGTTCGCCTTTTTATTCTTCCGGCCCAATCATACAGAGTTGGATGCTTGGCCACTTCACTCTCAGGATCGAAAAATACTCCAAGCTCATGAAGAATCTCATGCATCGTGAAGCGGCACATCCTTGATACGATTTCGTACATTTGTGATTCAGAGAGTTGGCTCTTCTGGGCAACGGTTGATGGACCTGACGCCTGCATACGTAAAATATAAGTACATATGCTGCAAGTTATATTAGATTAACACACAAGAAATCAACTTACTTCTTTAGTATCCTCAGATACTGTCCGCCCAAACTTTCCTAAGTTATTGCTCATGAAATCACAAGTATAGTAGCCACAATGCACGGAACCAAGAGATTGTTTGTGACACTTCAAAATAGACAAAGTTAGAATGATATATAGTTTGGCTTTATCAATTGAATTAACAAATTTAAAAATATAATATTACCGGATAGTTGGTTCTGATAAGCATTTCTTTCGGCCTCTGTGGATCATGTGGGCCACCTAACTTTTCCACGTAGTATCTATATGCACTCTGAATAACATTTAATACATCTTGATATTCTTTTTTGGGTTTGTCAAGCGAGTCGAGCACATAAACCCTTGAGCTCTTTGGGTATATCAGAAGTGCAATCCAATGATCACTATCGAAAGAAGTAATATATGATTATGTTAGTTTCATAATCGATAAAACGTGATTAAGTGGATATAGTGGGTATACTTACTTAAAGTTATATGCCCCACTTATCATTTCTCTGTCCTTCCATTGATACATGCACCGCGCAATATACAACGCGGCACAACTCCTTTTGTTCTTCTTAAGTTTGTCTTCGTCTTTATTGAACATCTTTCTTTGAAATTTTTTCTTACCCACAGTCCAGTACTTGCTATCGTTCTGGTTTAGTGTCGGGTTCAGCGCACTTTGGCTTATTAATGATGGGTTTAAGTACCCATACAATTTAGACTCGTCACCGCGTGAATTACAACTGCATATGTTATAAAACAATAGTCAATATAAGACATTATTTATTTTTGCTTTGTATTGACAAAGTATAAAGTACTTACATGCACCAGAGCATCATGCTTGTGATGTCAGTTCGCTTCAGACGAAACATCCGATGGAAGTCGTCGAAAAATAGTGCAAGCTTAAACTCTGGGCAGTTGAATATTTCTTGTGAAACCTTCAGTTCTATTTGTGTTACTCCTAACGAAGACGCTTCGAGGTACCAGTCATGAAATGTTTTCATCGTCCAAGGCATACAATTAAGTACTCCTTGGGGTAATAATGGTTTGCCTGGTTCGTATTCGATATAATCCTCGTCTCCGTAGGTCCTCTTATCAACGAAAGTGAGCCCGCATGCTTTTGTACTGGAGCCTTTATGGGAGCCGCTTCGGGCATAAAACGTGTTTGCCCCAAAGTATTAAAAAATTTATGCATCTCAGATTTCAGCGCAGAACACTGCCCAGCTTGAACAGTTATCTTGTGGATTGCTGGCTTTGGGCATGCATCTTGTTTTTCAGGCTCGGCAGCAACTAGCACTGGAACTTTTGTTATGGGCTTGGTCACCGGCACTAGAGGATCAGCCGAAACTGGCACTTGAGGCTCAGTCGGAACTAGCACTGGCATTTGATCTGGCTCTGGCACATTTGTGTTGGGCTCATCAGTGGGCTCAAGCACTGGCACTGGCTTTGTCACTTGAGGATCAGAAGTCACTTTCGATTCTATCACTTCTGCCACTTTATTGGGCACTGGCTCTTCCTCTGCCTTTTCCTCTATTTCACGCTCATCAACAGGTGATAATGATCATATATTTTGCACATCCTGAGATGAAAGATATGTGGGGGATTGTGATGAGACAATAGGTGATTTACTCTGAGTACTTGTCTGCAGTAATTTGATATCTCGGCTCGCCCATAGGACAAAGTTATTTAAAGCATCTCCGATTGTCTCAATCCCCTCATCAGGCATTGGAAGATCTAAGGGGTCATTAATAAATCTGTCGTTGGTGATCTCATTGACCTGAACCTTGGTATAGTCAGCAGGAATAGGCCGATTGTGAAATAAATCCCCAGGCAAAGCAATGCCTCGTGCAGCCTCTTGGGAATGCCCTTTGCGCCCTATCGGTACATGTAGGCTGCATGGTGTGTCCTCTTTAATATAATTTATAGGAAATTTGTCTTGTACTGAGCCAACACTGCTTGGTATGTCGAGTCGTACCTCTGGCACAATTATTTGTCCAGCTGCAGCCTGCATTATGTTTGGATTCTCGTTAATAAATTCAAAAAAGTGTCGCTCCCACTCTGCACGGCACTCTGCGGCGTCGTCTGTGCGTGCTTGACGCTTCTTGTATGTGGCACCCTCATGTTTCTTGAAAGTATTTTTCCAGGGTGCTATAGAAGAGACACCTCGGGTGTGCCCTCGATGTTCCTCGTTTCTGAGAGCAGATGTAAGCTGGTCATTACATCCCTCGGGCTTGAACTTTCCAGTCTTCTCCAACTCAGCGATTTCCTGTGCTTTCTGGAATACTTCACTAGTCCGTGAGTCGGAGAGCATATATTGGCCCTCGGGTGTTTTTTTAGCTCGACCTAGGAGCCATCTCTTAGTGCGCTGATCAGCACCTGAAAACTGTTCAGGTAACCCAGCCGCACGGTCCTCCTCCTCCTTTCTACTCCACTCATCCTCCTTAGCCTTATATCCACCTGGCCCAAGTTTATGGGGGAACTTATTCTTCTTATTAAGTTCTTTGAACATGATGCTCTCTTGTTTGGCTTCTTCCGAGCAATGCTGCATTTTGAATTCGTTCCATTCATTTGGCGTTATAAAGCCGTAGTCGTTGAGTGGCGACTCATCTTTCTGAAGGTATTGTGTGTTCAGTTTAGTCCTAAATGTACGGAGAGCCTTCCCGATAGTCTTCAATGTGGCAGCTTTAGCGTCTTCTAAGCGGTCTTCCGGGAATTTATAATGCGCTTTTATATGCTGCTACAATTCGTTCTTTGTAGCTTCAGGACAGTCTTCCAATTTTTCCAAACTATCTTACATCGCTCCCTGGCGAGACATCCACAGTCGTTACACCACTTCGCTGTGATTTCTTTTGGCTTCTTTGGAGCCCCATCAACATGCACTTCTTCAACCTCATAGATAGATGTATGCAGCTTGTTCTTCTCCCGTTTCCCTCTACTCTTCGCATTTGCAGACGATGTTGTGGCAGCGGGCTCAACATCTGTTCGCTCAGCTGACTCAATAGCTGGGACAATAGTTGTTCTTTTCTCGACTTGGAATAATCGACGCTTGCTTCCTCGCTTTGGACGATCCTACGATGATAGACAATGTGAGCTTCAGGAATGTAATCCTCGGTTAGAAGCTGCTCTGACTTGTTACTAACGTAATAATTACCTCTGCTTGAGCTTCAGGAATGTAATCCTCATCGGCGTCTTCTCTCGTTCTCTTCTTCCTAGGCTCCATTGGATGTTCATTCTCCGGAGAGTGGTACGAAGATTCGCTATCGGAGGATCCTTCAGATGAACCCTCTTTATTTGTTTTTGCGGGAGACTCGTAGATGAGCTCCTCGATGGAACGTCCTTCTTCCGCCATAGATAAACTATTCATATTAAGAGGCTAATGTATCAGAATTTTGGTTATGCAAAAAAGGTCTGATGTCATATTAATCCTAAAGTTAGGATATTGTGTTGTTCTCTCTCTCTAGTGTTGTTGAGGCCTCAGCATATTTTGTGTTGTTTTTCAAAATGTTCATGTCTGCCATGGAACCATGTGCACATCCATTCCCTGTCAGCAACACGAGAAAGAAGAAGCTGTTGACAGGAATGGACGTGTCACATGGTTTGATGACATACATGAGATAACTCAATAACAATTTGCATCATAGGCACCTAAAAGGAATTGTGGAATCTAATGTTGGCCTTCAACCGGATGAACTTGACGATTAGTATATAGTAGCCTTACAAATAATAGCAATAGTAAACTGATCACAGTGTTGTTTAGGCCTCAGCATATTTTGTGTAGCTTTTCAAAATGTTCATGGCTGCCATGGAACCGTGAGCACATCCATTCCCTGTCAGCAACACGAGAAAGAAGAAGTTGTTGACAGGAATAGATGTGTCCCACGGCTTGATGACATACATGAGATAACCCAATTACTATTTGCATCATAGGCCTCTAAAAGGAATTGCAGAATCTAATGTTGGTCTTCAACCAGATGCATGAACTTGAGGATTAGTATATAGTAGCCTTAGAAATAATAGCAGTAGTAAACTGATCACAATGTTGTTGAGGCCTCAGCATATTTTGTTGCCATGGAACATTAGAGGGAAAAACAACACAAAATATGCTGAGGTATCAACAAAACTAAAGAGAGAGAACAACACAATCTCCTAACTTGAGAATTAATATAGTGGCTTTGGAAGTAATAGCTGACTATTGTAGCCAAGAAGAGTTTTCATACATTTCCCACCTTTGACACTGTGATCAGTTTACTACTGTAGCATCAGAAGTAATAGCAGTAGTAAACTAATCACAGTGTCAAAGGTGGAAAATGTATGAACACTCTTCTTGGCTACAGTAGTGAGCTATTACTTCTGAAGCTACTATATTAATCCTCAAGTTAGGAGATTGTGTTGTTCTCTCTCTCTCTTGTGTTGTTGAGGCCTCAGCATATTTTGTGTTGTTTTTCAAATATGTTCATGGCTGCCATGGAACCGTGAGCACATCCATTCCCTATCAGCAACACGAGAAAGAAGAAGTTGTTGACATGAATGGATGTGTCGCACGGCTTGATGACATACATGAGATAACTCAATTACTATTTGCATCATAGGCCTCTAAAAGTTGTTCTAAAAAAGTGGTAATGTGGTATGCAATATTTCTCATGGCATAACTTAGATATAGAAGACTTCACTCAAGAACTAGAGGGGGGTGAATAGGCGCCTCGACAAAATCATGTATCATCCGATACAAACAACCAAATGCCCTACTTGTACCATCTTATTCAGGACCATCCCATTCAAGTGAACCATCCCATACATATTCAACTTCATAATTGGCGGGAGAAGATTAGGGCTTAGGATTTTCACACGGCAGGAGCGAAATATTTATATAGGCGGATTAGCAGTGGCGGGCATGATGACGTCCCTTCTCCCCTCTTCAAATATACCACAAGTATAACTAGTTTAGTTAGTTTAGTTATCTTTGAAGCCTTTGTCCATACAACACTGCATAATTGAATGCAAACACTGCATCTATAGTTGATTTTGAGGATAAGCTCTAAGCGTGCTCATAATTCATAATAATGTAATTAACACTTTATTAGGAAAATAATGTTATTAACACTATCTTCAAAAATTAACATGTGCTTCATGTTTGATCAACTTTGATTTGATATATCCTTGATTTTCACAACATATAGGAAGATCGATGAGACACTCGATCGATGAAGTCAGCTATCAATAGGGTATATGTGTATGCAGCGAAATAGGACAGGGCGCAACAAGGGCACATGCACAAGTATATATATCCATCCATCCAAAAAATTGATTATTTGCCACTCTAAAGATGTCTTCTTCAATTACAATGTCATTATTAAGACTAACATGTAGACTCATTTATATCAATAAATATAGATCCATGTGACAAAAATATAAAGCCACTTCTCAGTGGTAAATTATCAAATATCTCGTAAGCATTCATAGGCAGACCCACCCAAGGCTTTGGCCATCCTAGGCTAGTGTTCATGTGAGATGCTCACATGGGACATTTACTACTGTTTTGTCCTTGGATCTAGATGCTTGATTTATTTCTACTTTTTGTCTGTCTTTAGATGCCTAAAAATTTCAGGTCCGCTTTTATATGCATCACATGAGTTTAGCCTACTCTCGTCCATGACCTAATTAACATATGTGAATTGATGTTAAAAAGGGCACTAGCTGACCTTTTTTTCAGCACGGTGGCGACGAGTGGAGGGCGGCGACACGGGCTCCGGATGGTGGTGATGTGTGGAGGGCGGTAGTGCGGGATCCGGGACGGCGGCGTGGGCTCGGGGATGAAGGAGACGAGCTCCAGGGACGGTGGCGGCGCGTGCTCCGGGACGACGGCGACGGGCTTCGGGGATGGCGGCGACGGCTCCAGGAGCGACGAGCGGAGTTCGGTGGCGACGGGCCCCGAGGGTGGCGTGGGCTATGGGAGCGATGTGCGGAGTTTGGTGGTGACGGCCTTCGGGGACGACGACGACAGGCTCCGAGGGCGGCGTGAGCTCCGGGAGTGGCGGCAATGGGCAGAGTTCGGCGCACGGGAGTTAGAAATGAAACTAGGTTTCGGACGGCGGGAGCAAAAACTTTTATATAGTTGGATTAGTAGTGGCGGGCACACGCTGATGTCAGCATGCCCGCCACTGATATTTATCGTAGTAGTGGCGGGCAAAGACATAGTAGTGGCGGGCCGCTGACGTCACCGACCGCCACTACTAGGGTTTAGTCTGGGCGGGTGAAAAAAAGTATAGTAGTGGCGGGCATACGCTGACGTCAGCATGCCCGCCACTACTAATCCGCCGTTGGTGGGGTTATCTAGTATACGTTGCCATTCATGTCGAGAAACACTTAGTAGCGCAGTGGTGGGGGGGTTGCTTTGGTGCCATGCGGTTCGAGGTTCGAACCTTGCTGCCGGCAGGCGGTTTGAGGTTCGAACCTTGCTGCTAGCATCCAAACATTTTTTTTTACATTTTCATGACTTTTTTATTCATGTTTAAATTCTAGTTTGAACTTGATTTTTTAACAATAAAATACATCATAACTTATCAAATTTAAAAATTTGGTATTTTTCTGCCTCACTTTACTTTTTATTATTTCATTAATAAACATGTACAATAAAAATACATCATAACTTATCTATAGTTTATTCTTCCTTTGAAATTGAAACTTTTTGTACAATAAAAATACAACACCAATATTCTAATTGCAAAAATTGATATTTTTCTCCCTTAGTTTACTGTTTTTATTTTCATTAAGTGTGTTTTTATTACATGTTGTTACTATATGATCGAGACTTTGTAGCGCGGTGGTGCGGGGGCTCGCTTGACATATCATGTTTATTTGAAAGCAAGTAAACAAACACAAGTCCAGGCTGGGGAAACCAGCTTACACATCGAAACGCACTACTGGTCAAACCCAAAAGAAAGATATGGTTTGGAGCTTCTTCTTCTTCCTCGGCACAAACCCAACCTATTTCTGGTTAAACAGATTAAAAGCCTCAACTTGCCAATCCTCAACCAAATCGGCATCATCAGGCAGTCTGAACTGCTCTCCATGTTCCTGAACAAGAAATACACGCGGCGGCGATAGTGAGAACAACTTATTATCAATGATTGAATTGGATGATAAAAATATAAAATTTGCATAAAAAGAGGATCTTGCCTCCTTCCTCCTCTTGCTGCCGCATTGCTCTACATGCTTCCCTTTTCCACCGCTAGCCTCGGCATGTTTCCCTCTACCACCGGTTGTCTCATCATTCTTCCGTCTGCCAACACTTACCCTATCTGGTTGCGGCGATCGCGAGTCGTCCTCCGAGTCGGAGTCTATTATGAGAATCACTTTCTTCGCCAAACAACTGCAAACTATACCATCATGTACCTTATGTTTACCGCATTTGCAAACCTCACACACGCCACTTGATGTAGAGTCTGAGGATCCACTGTTTGTTGGTTCAATCTTAGGAGGAGCCATCTGCATTTTTTTGTCACATTGATATAACATTAAAAAACCCTTAGCTAGTAATATTATAGTACATTAAAAACATTATTGTTATAGTGGAATTTTTTTTCTCAAAAATTTTTTATAGTACATTAAAAAACATTATTGTTATAGTGGAAATTTTTTTCTCAGAAATTTTTTACAGTAGATTAAAAAACATTATTGTTATAGTGCATTCTACTAGTAATATTATACTAAATTATATTACCACGCATAAATTAATATAACAATCCTCCATCATTTTAACCCTAAGCTCGAATAAAATAAGACCAAAGATATAGGTTAATAATCATTTACTGATCGACTGGATGGCGGCGACGGGCGGCGCCGACGGGCTCCGAGGAAGGCGGCGACGGGCGGAGGGCAGCGGCGACGTGCTCCGGGACGTCGACGGCGGTGACGGGAGGAGGGGGCGACACGGGAGTTTAGGGTTTAGAAAATGAAACTAGGTTTTCGGACGGTGGGAGTGGAAAGTATATATAGGTGTCTTAGTAGTGGCGGGCATGATGACGTCATCCAGCCCGCCACTACTATGTCGGATAGCAGTGGCGGTCTGGTGACATCATGCGACCGCCACTACTATGTCGGATAGCAATGGCGGTCTGGTGACGTCATCCTGCCCGCCACTACTGCCTCTGGTGGGGTTATCTAGCATACGTTGCCACTCATGTCGAGAAACACTTAGTAGCGCAGTGGTGCGGGGGTTGCTTTGGTGCCATGCGGTTCGAGGTTCGAACCTTGCTGCCCGCAGGCGGTTTGAGGTTCGAACCTTGCTGCTAGGCATCCAAACATGTTTTTTACATTTCTATTCTAATTTTCAATACTTTTTTATTCATGTTTTCTCTTAGTAGTGATTATATATATAGCATATAATACTCTTCCTACAATGCGGTTCGAGGTTCGAACCTCGCTGCCGGCAGGCGGTTTGAGGTTTGAACCTTAATGTTGGCATAATTGATGTTTAATTAAATCCTCATTTTATCTTGAAAATGTTTTAATAATAAATGACATAATTGATTTTACAACTAACATAAATGATCTAGCCTTAAACTAATTTTCCATCGCCATTGGTGCGTAGATAAGGAATCACACTGCCAAATGACAGTTTTGCTTCAACCACATTGATCCTTGATATGTCAACGAAAAATGGCACCTCATCAAACTGATTGTATTCTTCTTCGTATTCGACTCCATCAACTCCAACAATTCTTTGTTTTCCTGGAGCAACGATGTATTTTTTCTCATCTTTAGGATCAAGTATGTAAAATACTTGTGCCACGGATTGAGCGAGTATCCAAGGGTCATATTTATAAGCCAGCTTATTAAGGTCAACTATCGTAAACTCGTAATCATCCACCTCCACACCTCCTGGATGTCTAACCCACTGACACTTAAATACAGGGATTTCTATAGAGTTCCCGTAGTTAAGTTCCCATATTTCTTCGATGTATCCATAGTAAGCATTCTTTTGTCCAGTGCTATCTTCTGCTTCTCCTCTGACACTACTATTTTGGCGCTGACTCTTTTGATCCTTTGCTTTGGTATAGAATGTGAAACCATTGATGTCATACGCTTGTCATGTTTTAACCATGCTCAATGGACCGTAAGACAATTTATTTATCATCATCTCTTCGTCGGTTTCTCCAATCGAAAGGTTTAGATCCCTCAGCCATGATGTGAAATAAATTTTGTGTTCTTTCATAATCCATTGTTCATCGCGATCTTCATTCTTTTCATGAAGCTCTTGCAGGTGTTGTTCAACATATGGTCTCATAATCGCCAACTGATGCATACACTGTAATGTGATTCTCTTATTCTTTGGTAACTATTGTCTCATATGATTTTCTTGCCTTAGTTCCTTTACGGTGAGTCTTCCATGGTGCCGCGACACGGGAACTCCTATTGGTCTTCATCTCTATGTAATCTGCGTAGCACTCAATGACTTCCTCAGTCGTGTAGCCCTCTATCATGGAACCCTCTGGATAAGCACGATTTAGTACGTAACCCTTGAAGATCACCATTAGACGCTCGTACGCATACATATTGTGCAGGTACGTTGGACCGAGAACAAAGATTTGGTCTGCTATATGTATCATATAGTGCTCCATAATATCCAAATATAAAGGAGGGAAAGCACATCTCAAGCTGACACATAGTTCTCCTCATTTGTTTACGTAATTCATTTAGCTCTTCAGTGTCGATCACCTTCTTTGATATGACATTGAAGAAGTGTCACATGCGTGTTATCACCATCTTCAGAAATGAATGTTTGACCTCCTCTTACTGCGATGGC
>JAAALK010001605.1:0-32543 GCA_019279435.1 Zizania palustris | reverse complement strand
GTCAATACATTGGACACTAGAATATAACTAATCATATGATGACAAGGAGGTAGGCGAGATAGCATAGCTTGGGTTGCACATCAAGGTCGGGGGGATCCTAAATAAATATATTGTAAGGGTTTTCATTGGATATGCATGTATAGCCTATGGTTTTAGCGATAGTTTAATAAATCATGGGTTCAATATGCTCAAAAGTGTTGTTTGGTGACTTGCCTTGATCAGCGAATGGGGAGGGAGGAACTTCCGGGTAATATTCCGGCTCCTCGGTGGCGTCGTAGTCTTCCCAATATAATAAACTAGAATAAAATAAATACAACATCCGATTAAACAATATAAAAACACACAACAAGCACATAGGTTTTGATTGGTCCAAATTAAAGAAAACCAAGTTGTCTAGTTTCTGAAACTTATTTATAAATAATTTTAAAATTCTAAAAGGGATTATTGTCCTCTTATAAGGGTTTGAATTATGAAAAATCTCATTTTAAGTTTTCTTTTTAATTTGAAATAAATCATTCAGAGAAAACTAGTGGTTTCATTATATTAACAGGAAATGTATAAATATAACTTTACTGAAATTTAAATAATTGAATTTACATTTTTACCCTAAGGGTATTTGAATACCTATTTAAATAAACATGAAAAGTCCAAAGTAAACATACTGTTTTTATTGTATGAACATGAAGAGAATAATATTACAAATTTTCTGAAATTGGAATGGTAATTTTTGAACTTAAAATGCGCCAGATATGAATTTTACAAGTTTTAAACAGTTTCTGGAATTTATTTTAAATTAAAATCGCCTCGGGTCCATGGTGAGCCAGGTCCCACGGTGAACCCGCGCACTGTGCGCGTGGTCCGGCCCAATCTGGACCGTTGGATCCAGAAACGCGCGAGGGCGAGGCGGGGAATTAAGTTGACGTGGACGGCTGAGATTAACAGGCTGAACCGGTACGCGATGGACAGACTAGATGCGATGCGGGTTTTAAAGACTAACGGACGCACGTGATTAAAAGATAATGTTTCGCTACGATCCAACACCTCATATTAAACCACGAGAATGATCTAATCTCTGCCATTGGATTAGGATCGCACGGCTGAGAGTGAATCCAACACGGCACGGGTACTCAGCCCGTGCCGGTCGTCTTCTCCGGCGACGGCGAGCAGGCGGGGGCCATAGCGAGCGACGGTGGCCTAGCTAAACCTAGAAACGGAAAGAGGACGCCTAGGGGAACACGTAGGTACCTTAGGTGAGACGAGGGTCGATAGAGCGCGATTGGCGGTGAGGGTAGACGACGGAGTGGTTCGGGTTCCTCGTCGGCGATGGTGCTCTAGCGGGGTTCGTCGTCGGCGGAGGGTGGCCGAGGTTGGCGAGGTCCGTGCGGTCACATATGTGCAGTCGGCTAGGGCGGAGGGGATCACTGGCGACGGCGAGAGGCGATCGGAGCGAAGGCGACGACGAGGTGTTAAAACGTGAAATGTGGTGCCAGGTTCGTTCTCATTGCGATCGAGCGTGCGGGCTGGACGAGGGGGTGGCCGAGGTTTAAATAGGGTCGTCGGCGGGGGCAGAGGGGGCGTAATCGGGGAGGCCGAGAGTAAAGCCTCTCTTCAACGCCGGTGAGCTCCTGCCTTGCATGGATGCGCTCGTATCTGGGGGCGATGACGCAGTGGAATAATGGGGGAAACGGTCGGAGAACGCGGGGGAATTCAATGCCGGTGAGGAATTAAAGGGAGGGGTGCGCGGACGAGAGCGAATCCAAGGTGGGGTTAGGGTTTCGGCCGGCGAGGGGAGTGGGATTTGGGGGCGGATCTCGTGGGGAAGACGTATCCGACAGGTGGGGGCCACATGCCAAGCGGGCACGAGCGAGTGAGGTGGCGGCTGACGGGTGGGGGTCGGGCTCGGCGCGAGAGGGGGTCGGTTGGCGCCGACAGGTGGGGCCAGGGTGTCAGGACGCGAGCGCGAGAGGAGAGGGACTCGCTGACGGGGTGGGGCTGGCTGTCAGTCCGAGGCGGGCGAGGGTAACGGGTTGGGCCGGCCGGGAGAGAGAGAGAAAGGGAGGGGGAGGCCGTTACTATTCCAAACTCTTTTTTGAATAAAATAATTGCAGAAATTGGTTTAAAATAATAGGGCTACCTTCAAGGTTGATAAAAATTTGTAAAAATCCACAAAATATATCTTGGCCTTAGGATCATACATAGAAATTTCCAGCTCCTGTTTTGGGCCATTTCATCTAGGTTGTAGTTCAAAATGGTGAAGGAGGGCATTAAAGGTATTTCCAAAATAATAAATTTCAGGAAATTGGATTAAATAATATTTTATTCCTATGAAAAGTTGGGGTGTTACAAACCTATCCCCCTTACAAATATCTCGGCCTCGAGATTGATCGCTACTCGAACAGGTCAGGGTATTGGCTTTCAGTTCGTCTTCCTTTTCCCATGTGGCTTCTTCGGCGGGGTGGTTGTCCCACTGACCTTGCAGAAGCGAACCACACGACTCCTGGTTACCCTTTCCTTGGTTTCCAAGATCTTGATGGGTTTCTCGATGTAGGTCAAATCTTCTTGGACGTTGAGTTGTTGAAGATCGCTTGCTCGGCGGGCACACGAAGACACTTCTTCAACTGAGAGACATGGAACACATCGTGAACTCCTGCCAATGATGAAGGTAGCTCAAGTTGATATGCACTTCTCCTTGCTGTCGGAGGATCTGAAAAGGTCCAACATAGCGGGGTGCTAGCTTGCCTTTCATGTTGAACCTTTGAGTGCCGCGGAGGGGAGTGACTCGGAGATAGACATAATCACCCTCCTCAAAGGTTAGGTCTCTTCGACGGTTATCGGTGTAGCTCTTCTGTCGGGACTGGGATATTTTCAATCTGTCCATGATGATCTTGACCTTCTCTTCAGTTTCCTCAATATATGTGTCCCAAACAGCTGCGACTCTCCAGTCTGATCCCAGAGCAGCGGCATTCTGCACTTACGCCCGTAAGTGCTTCGACGGGGACATTTGTAGGCTGGCCTGATAGCTATTGTTGTAGGAGAACTCCACGTAGGGCAAGTTCTTGTCCCACATTCCGCCAAAGTCTAGAGCGCAAGGTCTAAGCATATCTTCCAGTATTTGGTTGACCCTTTGGGTTTGACCGTCGGGTCTGTGGATGATAGGCGGTGCTAAAATTCAGTCGGGTGTCGAGTTCCTCTTGAAGGGTTCTTCCAAAACTTGGAGGTAAACTGACTCCCACGGTCAGATACGATCTTCTTAGGAACTCCGTGCAGGCACACGATCTGGGTCATATACAACTCGGCCAATTTGGCGACAGTGTAAGTTGTCTTGACGGGATGAAGTGAGCCACCTTGGTGAGTCGATCGACGATCACCTAGATAGAATCATGACCAGCTTGGGTCCTGGGCAGTCCCATGATGAAGTCCATTCCTATCTCTTCCCACTTCCATTCAGGGACCTTGAGAGGTTGCAAAAGTCCAGTAGGTCTTTGATGCTCTGCTTTGACTCGCCGGCATGTGTCGCACTTGGCCACATACTCAGTTATTTCTCTCTTCATGCTGACCCACCAATATTTATCCTTTAGGTCTTGATACATCTTTGTACTCCCGAGATGAATGGAGTATAGAGTATCATGGGCTTCTTGAAGGATGAGGGTCTTCAACTCAGGCTTGTCGGGTACGCATATCCGGCTTCCGAACCAGATGGTACCATGCTCGTCCTCGGAAAATCCGGGGCTTTACCCTTCCGCATGTTCTGCTGGATCTCCAAGATGTCCGGGTCTTCCTTCTGCTTTTCTCGGATCTGGTCTATTGACAGGCCTAGACTCCAAGGCAGCGAGGTACGCTCGGGTGGTGATCCCTAAATTCAGCCTTTCCATCTCCTTGTATAGCAAAGGAGCTTGGTCCTGAATCATGATGGCATTGCAGTACCCTTTTCGACTAAGGGCGTCTGCCACCACATTTGCCTTGCCCGGATGATAATGGATGCCCAAGTCGTAATCCTTGATCAGTTCCAACCATCTCCTTTGCCCGAGGTTCAGGTCTGGTTGGGTGAATATGTACTTGAGGCTCTTGTGGTCGGTGAAGACCTCACACTGATTCCCCACAAGGTAATGTCTCCATATCTTCAAGGCATGAACCACGGCTGCTAACTCCAAGTCGTGGGTCATGTAGTGCAGCTCATGTGGTCTCAGCTGTCGAGAGGCGTAGGATATCACCTTCCCATCTTGCATCAAGACACATCCCAAACCTTGGTGAGAAGCATCGCAGTAGACGTGGAAGTCTTTCTGGATGTCTGGCAGGGTCAGGATTGGGGCTGACACGAGCTTCTTCTTGAGGGTTTGGAAGCTTTCCATGCAATCTGGGGTCCATTCAAACTTCACTTCTTTCTGTAGCAGTCTGGTCATAGGCTTGGCGATCTTTGAAAAATTCTCGATGAACCGGCGGTAGTATCCGGCCAATCCGAGAAACTCCGGATCTCAGTCACGGTCGTGGGCTGCAACAGTTGGTCACTACTTCCACGGTGGTCGGGTCCACTGCTATTCCTTCGGCAGATATGACATGTCCGAGGAACTTCACCTCTGACGACCAAAACTTGCACTTGCTGTATTTGGCGTACAGTTGCAGTTCCCTTAGCTTTCCAAGGGTCAGACGGAGGTGGTTTTCATGCTCTTCCTTGGTCTTGGAGTAGACGAGGATATCGTTGATGAATACCACTATGAACTTATCCAAGAACTCCATGAAAACATTGTTCATCATGTTCATGAAAAAGGCCAGGGCATTCGTGAGTCCGAACGACATCACTGTATACTCGTAGAGTCCATAGTGGGAGGTGAAGGCAGTCTTGGGTATGTCCTCTTTTATAATCCTCAACTGGTGATAACCTGACCTAAGGTCAATCTTGGAAAACACCGAGGATCCCTTCAGTTGATCGAACAGGTCGTCGATCCGAGGCAATGGGTACTTGTTCTTGATGGTTACGTCGTTCAAGGCTCTATAGTCCACGCACATCCTTTTAGTCTTGTCCTTTTTCATGGCAAAGATGACCGGTGCACCCCAAGGTGAGGTACTCGGTCGGATGTATCCTTTCTGCTCCAGGTCTTCGATGTTGCTCTTGACCTCGGCTAATTCATTGGCGGCCATCCGGTATGGGCACTTGGAGATTGGAGTGGTCTCGTGGACAAGTTCGATTCTGAATTCGATGTCCCGCTTGGGAGGCATTCCTGGTAGGTCCTCTAGGAAGATGTCCATGAACTCCTTGACTATGGGTACTTCTTCAAGGGCTAGCGAATGAAGGGACGCTTCGAGGGGTTTGTGGCTGGTCATTCGAAAGGTGATGGCTTCGCCTTCAGGGTTGGTCACTGTGACGGACATGTTGGCACAGTCGATCACTCCCTTGTCCATCCCTAGGATGAGGTCAAGTCCGATGCACTTTATGAGGACTGGCTCGGCCCGGAACAATACTCCTTGGATCTCTATCTTAACCTTAGGACTTTATAAGTGGGCTAAGGTTTTATTGCCTGGAGTGGCAATCATCATGGGGATGGATGGAGGGAGCACGTCCAAGTTGTGGGTTTTCACAAAGTCTTCCAAGACGAAAGAGTGTGTTGCTCCAGAGTAAAATAAAATCATAGCTGGTACGGAATTTGCGGTAAACGTACCGAGCACGACATCGAGAGCCTCCTGAGCTTGAAGGCGAGGACACTGGTGCAAATAGTGCCCTTCCTTCCAGCAGTTGAAGCAGACGATCGACCTCCCTTGGCGATCCTTCAAGATCGGGGCCTTGGCGGCAGGCGTCAGCTGAGCGGCCAGAGCTGGTGGAGCGGGGTGGGGATGCCCAGCGTTGGATCCACCGGCGGCGTGAGATGGCCTGTAGGCGGGCCGAGGATGGTAGGCGGGCGCTGGTGGCGGAGGAATGAAGCGGGGCCTTTGGAATTCGCCTATTGAAGCTTGAAGGAGATCATCTTCCTCTGCTTGAGGTCTAGCTTGTTCTGCTCAGTGTCTTGGATGAGCGCTTTATTCACCAACCATTGAAAGTCGGCGTAGTCGGTGGTGATGAGCTGGATGGACAACTCATCCTTAAGTTCCTAGAGGAACTTAGCCTAGCGGAGGGCGTTGGTCCGCACCTCTTCTGGCGCATAGCGTGCCAGATGGTTGAATTCATGGAGATACCCCATGACAGTTCGGCTGCCCTGTTGCAGGTCGCGGAACAACTACTTTTTTACCGCGATGACTCCGGCGGGGACGTGGGCGGCGCGAAAGGCGATGGTAAACTCCGCCCATGTCACCACATGGTCCTCTGGCTAGGACTCATGGTAGTTGTCCCACCATTATGCGGCGGGAGCCTGGAGCTGGTGAGTGGCGTAGGCCACTCTCTCCCGGTCGGTGCAGGGGAGGAGGTCCAGCTTCTTCCCAATGGTGCAGAGCCAATCTCCGACCTCCATGGGGTTGGTGGTGCTAGAGAAGATGGGCGAGCGCACACGTAGGAACTCCGAGAGTTGGGTAGCGGGTGCGGGTGCTGGTGCATGAGGGGCAGGCTCCCCATTTTGCAGATGGTCCAACTGAGCTTGTTGGTGCTGCATTTGAGTGAGGAGGGCGGTGATTAGTTGGTTCTGGTTCACGATCATTTCCGCCACGGTGGGATGGTTGGCGGATGGCGACCCAGACTGTCGTGGGCCCGTTGCACCCTAGTTGGGTACAACACCCTCGGGCATGTCACGGTTTCCTCCTTCTCCGTTGTTGGAGCCGGTGTTTTGGTGGTCGGCCATCTTCTGAATATACGATGTTATAAGGCAGAAAGATGATGAAATAACAATACAATCAAAAATAGCTCATAAGGCTCAAGCATATAAACCAAGTGGTAAAAAGTGTTCATTACAATCAAGATCTTATTCTACCTACAACACAAGTTGTTGTAGATAGCACCACATACAAAAATTATTATAACTAAAACAACAGTAACTAGCGCCTACTCACCACCGGAGGCGGTCTCCGTGCTCTCGGAACCACGAGTACGCGGCTCCTGAGGGATGGTGGGCTCGAGAAAATTCTCGATGATCGGGTCGGAGACGAGGCCAGGGCGTGGTGCAGGGGCGCTGGTGGTAGATGGTCCGACGGTGGAGGGGTGTGGTGGGATCCTTTTGGGGTGAGGCGTAGGCTCACGAATGGGCTTCCTCTTCCTCGGGAGGAGGGGAACCATCTCCGCGATATCCTTCTGCAGCTGCATGATCTTGCGCTGTAGCTCGCCATTTTCTTGGATCAAATTCTTCATCTCCTCACGAATAAACTCAATCGCCTCATGGTGCTCATCGGCATTGAGCATGGCCTCGGTATGGAGGTCGTCCATGGCCTGAAGAAGATGCGACTGCCGGGCCATGACCGGATCACGAACGGAGTGAATTCCGAGGTAGATATTACGGTAGGCACCGGGTGTGCGCTTCGGCACAAGCCGGAAAGACGAGTTCTGAAGACGATCATCACAGATCATCCTCAACTTCATAAGGGCCTGGAGGGCGACGCGTTGGCATGCGACGTCGAAAGTCGGGCCCCCAATCACGGTGGTGTAGGGTGGCAGATGCTCTCTGGAGCAATGGACGGTGAGGGAGACGTCGCAGGGCCCGGCAAACTCTTCCAGGTACACCCCCTGGAATTCGGGCTCGAAGAGGAACCCGAGGAATGTGAGCATCATGCGGAGCTCCCTGACGAAGCCCTCATAGTGGCGGCAGTAGCTGTGGACTTGGTAGATAGGCATCTACAAAACAACAAGTTGAAGAAAAGTTAGGGGAGGAACAAAGTTTATAAAGTAGGTTTTCGAGAAATAATTTTCTGTAGCTATTGGCTAGGCGGGTCTGTTTGGCTTCCTACAGTCAAGTCGGCTCTAATACCATCTTGTAGCGCCCCGATTTATCGAAATGGAATATTATTGAATTTCACAAGAAAAACAATAATACAAGAGGTTCATCATGCGACAATCGTACGTACGACAGTATTCATGGTGCGTAGACCATATTATTACATCAGAGTTTAATAGAAACAAATATAAAAATTTAAATGCATGACGAACGCCTTCTTCAAGATCTTTTCACTTGATTGGGTCGCTACTCCAGACCGTCTTCATAGTAGGCATCCTCTAAGGTGTTCAACAGGTATGAGTACAAAAAGTACTCAACAAGCCATCGCAAATGCAATAATAATGCAAGATAATAACAAAGGGAGGATAATTGGCTAAAAGTGCGGAAAAGTACATTTTCAGTTATTGCAATTAATGTAGTCAAGTTTGATCATGCGTAAAGTAAACATGAACAACAATAATATCATCTAACTCGAGTAGTACGTTTTACCTCCTCGCACAACAGTCCTTACATGTAAAACCATCATGCACATACATATCAAAAGTAATCTAACTGTGGGATGTCACACAACCCGCCCTAGACGTGGGATCGGCTTTTCGAAAATATTTATCACTCTGATCAGAGGTGTACTACTGTACCCACAAGGCACACACTCATCCCAAACACCAAAGTGTAACGAGATGACCCATACCACGGGAACTCGTGCCAAAACCTCAGCATGAAATGCTCCAAGCGATAACCACCCGCTCTAGGTTTCGCCGGCACGTCAGTCCGCATCCCGGCTAATGTCACACCCCCTTTTGCGCCACGTCGGTACAAGCCTCCACAGGTGCTGCTTGACCCATCTCCAAATGGTGGCCTCGGTTTGGAACACTCCATACCTTAGTTAGGACTTACCACTAGACTTGTGGTTAGTACGGAAGTGTATTGCAACGGATCCCACAGACCGGTCCTTATAGTGCCCCGGGTGCTACCGACCAATGCCCTAGCTTGCACCCAGAACCCACCATGCATTCACTCACAACCACAACTCATCACTGATAGCATTCCAAGGATAAGAAGTAACGGGGATCATATATTAGAACCATTTTGCTACGACTCGTTTTTATCCTATAGCGATCGTGTCAATACATTGGACACTAGCTAATAATACTAATCATATGTTGACAAGAAGGTTAGGCGAGATAGCATGGCTTGGGTTGCACATCAAGGTCGGGGGGATCCTAAATAAATATATTGTAAGGGTTTTCATTGGATTAATGCATGTATAGCTTATGTGTTTTAGCGATAGTTTAATAAATCATGGGTTCAATATGCTCAAAAGTGTTGTTTGGTAACTTGCCTTGATCAGCGAATGGGGAGGGAGGAACCTCCGGGTAATATTCCGGCTCCTCGGCGGCATCGTAGTCTTCCCAATATAAATAAAGTAGAATAAAATAAATACAACATCCGATTAAACAATATAAAATCACACAACAAGCACATAGATTTTGATTGGTCCAAATTAAAGAAAACCAAGTTGTCTAGTTTCTGAAACTTATTTTATAATAATTTTAAAATTAACTAAAATGGATTATTGTCCTCTTTATAAGGGGTTTTGAAATGTGAAAAATCTCATTTTAAGTTTTCTATTTAATTTGAAATAAATGGTTCAGAGAAAACTTAGTGGTTTCATTATATTTACAGGAAATGAATAAATATAAACTTTACTGAAATTTAAATAATTGAATTTACATTTTTACCCTAAGGGCATTTGAATACCTATTTAAATAAACATGAAAAGTCCAAAGTAAACATACTGTTTTTATTGTATGAACATGAAGATAATAATATTACAAATTTTCTTAAATTGGAATGGTAATTTTTTATGTTAAAATGCGCCAGATATGAATTTTACAAGTTTAAAACAGTTTCTGGAATTTATTTTAAATTTAAAATCGCCTCGGGTCCACGGTGAGCCAAGCCCACGGTGAACCCGCGCACTGTGCGCATGGTCCGGCCCAATCTGGACCGTTGGATCCAGATCCAACGCACGAGGGCGAGGCGGGGGCGTTAAGTTGACGTGGACGGCTGAGATTAAAAGGCTGAACCGGTACGCGATGGACGGACCAGATGCGATGCGGGTTTTAAAGACTAACAGACGCACGGGATAAAAGATAACGTTTCGCTACGATCCAACGCATCAGATTAAACCGTGACGAATGATCTAATCTCCGCCATTGGATCAGGATCGCACGGCCGAGAGCGAATCTGACATGGCACGGGTACTCAGCCCGTGCCGGTCGTCTTCTCCGGCGACGGCGAGCGGGTCGGGGGCCACGACGAGCGACGGCGGCCCTAGCTAAGCCTAGAAACGGAAAGAGGACGCCTAGGGGAACACGTAGGTACCTTAGGCGAGACGAGGGGTTGACGGAGCACGGTCGACGGCGAGGGTAGACGACGGAGTGGTTCGGGTTCCTCGTCGGCGATGGTGCTCCGACGGGGTTCGTCGTCGGTGGAGGGGTCACAATGGTGCGGTCGGCTAGGGCGGAGGGGGTCACTGGCGACGGCGAGAGGCGATCGGAGCGAAGGAGACAGCGAGGTGTTAAAACGTGAAATGTGGCGCTCTGGTTCATTCTCAGTGCGATCGAGCGTGTGGGCTGGACGAGGGGGTGGCCGGGGTTTAACTAGGGTCGTCGGCAGGGGCAGAGGGGGCATAATCGGGGGAGGCCGAGAGTAAAGCCTCTCTTCAACGCCGGCGAGCTCCTACCTTGCATGCGTGCGCTCGATCCGGGGGCGATGATGCGGTGGATAATGGGGGGAAACGGTCGGGAGAACGAGGGGAATTCAATGCCGGCGAGGAATTATAGGGAGGGGGCCGGCGAGGAGCGAATCCGAGGTGGGTTAGTGTTTCGGCCAGCGAGGGGGGGATTTGGGGGCGGATCTCGCGGGGAAGACGGATCCGACAGGTGGGGGCCACATGCCAGCGGGCGTGCGCCAGTGAGTGTGGCGGATGACGGGTGGGGGTCAGGCTCGGGCGCGAGAGGGGGTCGGTTGGCGCCGATATGTGGGGCCGGGGTTGTCGGGCGCGAGCGCGAGAGGAGAGGGACTCGCTGACGGGTGGGGCCAGGCTGTTAGTCCGAGGCGGGCGAGGGTAACGGGTTGGGCCGGCCGAGAGAGAGAGAAAGGGAGGGGGAGGCCCGTTACTATTCCAAATTCTTTTCTGAATAAAAATAATTGCAGAAATTGGTTTAAAATAATAGGGCTACCTTCAAGGTTGATAAAAATTTGTAAAAATCCTCAAAAATATATCTTGGCCTTAGGATCATACATAAAAATTTTCAGCTCCTAGTTTGGCCATTTCATCTAGGTTGTAGTTCAAAATGCTGAAGGAGGGAATTAAAGGTATTTCCAAAATAATAAATTTCAGGAAAATGGATTAAATAATATTTTATTCCTTTGAAAATTTGGGGTGTTACAAACCCGAGGAAGGTGAGCATCATGCGGAGCTCCCTGACGAAGCCCTCGTAGTGGCGAGAGTAACTGTGTACTTGGTAGACTGGCATCTACAAAACAACAAGTTGAAGAAAAGTGAGAGGAGGAACAAAGTTTATAAAGTAGGTTTTTGGGAAATAAATTTTCTACAACTAATGGCTAGGCTGGTCTGTTTGGCTTCCTACAGTCAAGTTGGCTCTGATACCATCTTGTGGCGCCCCAATTTACCGAATCGGAACATTATTGAATTTTCAAAGAAAAACAATAATACAAGAGGTTCATCATGCGACAATCGTACATACGATAAGTATTCATGGTACACAGACCATATTATTACACCAGAGTTAAATAAAAACAATAATAAAAGTAAACAGCATGACGAACGCCTTCTTCAAGATCTTTCCACTTGACTGGGTCGCTACTCCAAACCATCCTCGTAGTAGGCATCCTCTGAATGGTGTGTCCAACGGGTATGAGTACAAAAAGTACTCAACAAGCCAACGCAAATGCAACTAATTATGCAAGATAATAACAAAGGAAGGATAATTGGCTAAAAGTGCGGAAAAGTACATTTTTCAGTTATTGCATTTAGTGTAGACAAATTTAATCATGCGGAATAATAAACATGAACATCAATATACCATCTAACTCGAGGAGTACGTTTTCCCTCCTCGCACACCAGTCCTTAAATGTCAAACCATCATGCACATTCATTCCAGAAGTAAACTAACTGTGGGATGTCACGCAACCCGCCCTTGACCGTGGGCTTGGCTTTTCGAAAAGATTTAAGACTCTGATCAAAGATGTAATACTGTACCCAAAAGGCACGCACTCATCCCAAACACCAAAGTGTAACGAGATGACCCATACCACGAGAACTCGTGCCAAAACTTCAGCATGAAATGCTCCAAGCGATAACCACCCGCTCTAGGTTTCGCCGGTGCGCCGGGCCGCATCTCGGCTAACGTCGCACCCCCTTTTGCGCCACGTCGGTAAAGCCACCCACAGGTGCAGCTTGACCCATCTCCAAATGGTGGCCTCGGTTTGGACCACTCCATACCTTAGTTAGGACTTACCCATTAGACTTGTGGTTAGTACGAAAGTGTATTGCAACGGATCCCACAGACCAGTCCTTATAGTGCCCCGAGTGCTACCGACCAATGTCCTAGCTTGCACCCGGAACCCACCATGCATACACGCTCAACCATAACTCTATCACCAACAACATTCCAGAGATAAGAATAACGGGGATCATATAATAGATTCCAATCGCTACGACTCACTTTTAATCCTATAGCAATCGTGTCAATACATTGGACACTAACTAATAATACTAATCATTTGGTGACAAGGAAGTTAGGCGAGATAGCATGGCTTGGGTTGCACATCAAGGTCGGGGGATTCTGAATAAATATATTGTAAGGGTTCTATTCGACGAATGCATATATATCCTATGTGTTTTAGCGATAGTTTAATAAAACATGGGTTCAACATGCTCAAAAGAGTGGTTTGGTGACTTGCCTTGTTCAGCGAGAGGGGAGTGAGGGACTTCGGGAAAATATTCCGGCTCCTCGGCGACGTCGTAGTCTTCCCAATATAAATAAAGTAATATAAATACAACATTCAATCAAACAATCAAAAAACCACACAACAAGCATATAGGTTTTGATTTGGTCAATTTAAAGAAAACCAAGTTATTAAGTTTCTGAAATTCATTTTATGAACAATTTAAAATGATCCATAACGTAATATGGTCCTTTATAAAATGGGTTTTAATTGTGAATAAACTCATTTTAAGTTTTCTAGTTAATTTAAAATAAGAACTTCAGATAAAACTTAGTGGTTTCATTAAATTAACATGAAATGAATAAATATAATTTTTGCTGAAATTTAAATAATTAATTTGTAATTTACTCTAAGGGCATTTGAATACTTTATTAAATAAGGGTGAAATATTCAAATTAAGTATACTATTTTTATTGTATTGACTTGTAGAGAATAATATTACAAATTTTCTGGAATTGAAATGGTAATTTTTGAAGTTAAAATGCGCAAGATATGAATTTTGGAAGTTTAAAAGCATTTCTGGAATTTAATTTAAACCAAAAACAAGCTCGGGTCCACGGTGAGCCGAGTCCACCGTGCACCCGCGCACTGTGCACATGTGCCGGATCAAGATCCACCGTTGGATCGCGATCGGGCGGCCACGGGCGAGGCGGGGGAGTTAAAATGACGTGGACGACTGAGATTAAAACGTTGAACCGGTACGCATCGTGCGGTCTAGATGCGATACGGGATTTAAAATCTAGCGAACAGCCTAGATTAAAACATAACGCTTCGCCAGGATCTAACGGATCTGATTAAACCACACAAGGGGTTTAATCACCACCATCAGATCCAAATCGCACGGTCGCGATTGAATCTGACACGGCACGCGTCGGGAGGGTAAAGTACTCGTCGTCCCCGACTCCGGCGACGCGACGACGAGCGATTCCAGCGACGACGATGGTTATCTGGCCTAGCTAAAGCTAAAAACGTAAAGAGGGAACTATGAGGAACACGAGGGTACCCTTGCGGTGGTCCAAGGTCTATGGGGTGTGGCCGGCGATGAGGGGAGGCAGCGAAGTCGTTCGGGTCCTTGTCGGCGACGGGGATCCGGAAGGGTTCATCGTCGGCGGAGGTGTGGCCGAGGTCGGTGAGGTCTTGGTGGTCATGGAGGTGCGGTCGGCGTGGACGGAGAGGGACTCCAGTGACGGTGAATGACGACTGGAGTGCGGGCAGCGGAGGAGTGTTAAAACTTGGAGTACGTGCGTTCGGTTCGATCTTGCAGCGTGTGAGCGTGGGGTTGAACGCGGGGTACCAGGGGGTATAAATAGGGTCGTCGGCGAGGGTAGAGGGGGCGCGATTGGGGGAGGCCGAGAGTAAAAACTCTCTTCAACGCGGCGAGCTCTTTCCTTGCATGCGCGCGCTCGATCCGGGGCGACGACGCGTGAAATAAAGGGGGGAAACGGTTGGCCGAGCGCGGGGGACCGTTTAATGGCGTCGAATTAATGGGGGAGGGGCCGGCGAGGCGGATCCGAGGTGGGGTCATCGGCCGGCGCAATTTGGGGGCATTGGCGGGAGGTGGACGACGGGTCCGATAGGTGGGCCAAGGCGGTCAGTGGGCGCGAGCGCTCGAGTGCGGTGGCTGATTCCTTTAAATATTCTCCCATGCATTCTTCTGACTATGACTTTGATTTTATTCCTTTCCCTCTTCCATCCCTAGTTGGCGCGACTGGTATCTTAGGGTCCGTTTGGTTTGGGGATGAAGATGGATACGATGATCCATCCATGGATTTAGGGATGGGATGATACATTTGAGGTGTTTGGTTGGATGGATGGGATGAGATAATTTTTTATTTGGTTAGATGTATATAACTTGGATGAGATAACCTTAAATTTAGTGCCCACATGTCAAATATATTTTTAACAAAAATATAATCATATGAGATCTTGTTTTATAGATTAAATTATAATCAATACAATGATGTAATTAGATCATAAACTGGATAAATAATTTGGAGTAAAAATCATTTTCATATTTATAAACGAAAAATTAAATGTGTAATAACCAATCATGAGACGACACATCATCTCATCCAATATTGGATGAGTTCGTCCAGAAAAATTTCCTTAATCCCTCTATCCAACATATTGAAGGAATATTTATCTCAGTGGTCATCCCATCTACCTTCGTCCTCCAACCAAACAGTTGACTCGATGGGATTAAATTGCCCTATCCCATCCAGGGATATCCAATGAACCAAACACACCCTTAGGTTATCGACTACCTATCATACCTTTTGGGATGAGATTGACATCGGTCATTGTATCGGCCTTTCCCTTGCTGAGCCATATCAAAACGAGCCGATGTTGGCCACATCTTATTATTTCTGGTCTGATGCTTTGAATGCTTTTATTTTTGGTCATGGACCGATAAGTCCCACACTACTTGACATCTTCTTTTTAACTTCCCTCAATATTAATTCATCAGTCAATCCCTTTTCCTTTCGTTTCCAACCATCCCACTGCCTTAGCATCAAATCGACTGATAACTGGAGACGATATATCACGAGGCACAACAAGAAAATTGGCCTAGTAGACACTCGCAAACACATTGCATTTCTTACCCTATGGCTGGAGAAATTTGTCTGTTTTGTATCGGCTCTGGCCCCGACCTTGCAATTTTAGTTTTTAGCCGAATAGCTTGCTGCCCATGTGTAGATGCCCCGACCATCAATTTTATAAACCGACCTAAAGGTCCTTGGTGGTTCCTCTAGTTTTGGCTTACTATCTACATGACTGATTTTATTGGAGTGACTCCTCTCACTCAATCGTATTTTCCTACCTATTTTCTAGAATCTGCCGTTCCTACCTATCGTTGCTACTCTTCTTTGGGTGAGGCGGTGAGATTTTTTCCTGCTTTTCATTTGTCCCCCATGACTTTGGTCATTTTCTTGAAAAGCTTCTACCTCAGGTTCTCCGATTGGACCAACTAGTTTCCCTTCGGATATTACTCGGAGTATGAATGCCCTCATCGGCAAGTTCTACCTGATGTGTCCCAGGATAAGGAATCCCTTCATATCTTTTCATCTACAATCCTTCCTTCTTGCTCCACGTTAACTTTACCGATGAGCGTCCTCGCTAGTGCTCCTACGAGTTATACCATCCATCAGCCTCCGCAAGGAAACTAGGATTTGGTCAGCTCCCACCCCATCTCTCCTTCGTCGGTCAAATTCGATCTCGTGGGAAAATCAAGAGTGCCTTGGAGTGGGACCGCCTCTCCTATATGACCGATGGGATGGTTAGTGGCAACCTTGTCTCCTGGACAACTTGCCAGACATCTTCCGCCAATGGTGGAGTGAAGTGAAGAAACACATATTCAATCATTCCTCATTGATTTATTGGGGATGACTTTACCTCGGTGGCGCTAACGCGAGGACCGAGGTAGATACTTTGACTCATCTTGTTTATATTTACCGCCTTCCTTTATCTGACTATTTCTACCTTTTGCAGGAAGACGACCTTGATGCTCCCTTGATGAGTTCTGGTGGTCGGCCAATACGATATGGACTAGTATTGGCCACCACAAACTTAGGTGTCGGTGCCTCTACTGCCACGATGTGGTAAATGGAGGGCAGTCTTGCGTTTGTCGGTCGTGCTATTGGAGATTAATCGGTGGCGGGCGGAGGAAGCTGATCTAGCGGCATTGGCAAAGAAAATCCGGATGAAGATTCCCGAGAAGGTAGCTGTTATGACCTCTTACTCAGCCTTGGTCGGAGCAAACAAGTGCCATCTCAATGATGTCGTCCACCGAAGCTGCATTCGTCGAAGGTCGGGATGCATTTGCGGATGAGGGTGTAGTTAGGTCATGGGCGATTGGGGCTGCCTAATGGCTTCTTTTGTATATGGTCTTTTGACTTGTAACCTGAAACGTCCTTCCACAATGTACTTATCCTTGAATCCTCGGAACTTGGACTTAAGCTTTTCAAATGTTGGCACGATGCTTCAGCATCGGCCGTCTAATGGCGATATCACTAGTATCGGCTATTCGATGTGTAGCCTCTTAGGCATTTATCCAAACGCTTAGAAAATATTTCTTCAAGTATTTCCCATTCAATGCTTTCCCGAATACTTCTTCGTCTAAACCTTTGAGTAAATAGACATTGCCAGGCACCACTCGGTGTATCCAAAATGGTCCTTCTAAGTTGGGGGACCACTTGCTGAACCGGTTGTCCCTAGATCCAATCAGTAGGATAAGTTCCATACAATTTCTCATTATTAAAATGATTTTGACACCACCTTCTTATTGTAGAATCTGGCGACTCTTGCCTTGTTTTCCTCAACTTCCTTGAGGGCTCTTAATCAGACCTGTGTTAGGTCGTCTAGGCCATCCATCATTAGATTGTAATAATCACCGACTGTGAGTTGTTCTTGCAATGTGATCCTCCTTGAGCCGATGTTATTTTCCCATGGTAATACTGATTCATGGCCATAGATTGATTAATATGGTGGTACTTGGGTAGATCCATGACGTGCCAACACCTTGGTTGTTCATTGATCTTACGCTTTATCAACTTGATCAAACTTTTATCTGATGCATCCGCTTGATCGTTGGCTTGCGCATAATATAGTGATGAATTTAAGAGCTTGACCCCCATACCGGCTGTGAATCGCTAGGAGTCCTCTGACATAGAAATTGTTCCTTGATCCATGGTGATGGTTTGTAGAATCCCAAACCGATATATTATGTGTTCTTTGATGAATTCAATAGCATCAACAGATGTAACTTTCTTAAGTGGAACGAGCTCTACACATTTTGTGAAATAATCAGTGGCTCCTATTATGAACTTGTGGCCCTTGCTTGACACTAGGTAAATCTGGTCAATCATGTCAATGCCCCACCCTCTGAAGGGCCAGGGATTAATTATCGGGTTCATTGCCGATGCAGGTGCCCTCTGAATTGCACCAAACTTCTAACAGTCTTGACATCCCTTGTAGTACCTTATGCAGTCTTCCACCATGGTCGACCAAAAGTAACCCGCTCTCTAAAGTAACCACTTCATTTTCTAGGATGGTTGTTGTGTTCCGCATATGCCATCATGTACCTCACACATCACCACTTTTGCTTCTTTGATGCTTTTGTACTTGAGGAGGACCCCATCGGTTGTCCGATGGTATAAGTCTTCGCCGAGCAGGATGTATTTCGTCGCTTGATACATGAGCTACCTGAATGCCGATGTTGAAGGATTCTCCAAGTAGTTAACAATGGCGTACCTCCAATCGTATGCTTCTATCTCCGCGACCTCTTCCTCGATTGGTCTGGCCATAGGCTTATAAACTGATGCCGTTTGGGCTAAATCATTTGCTTTCGAGTTATGATCTCTCTTTATATAAGTGAGAGTTACACCTCAGAAACATGCCATTATGGCTTGGCACCGATCATGGTAATATTGAGTGCGTCGTCTTTTCATTCATACTCATATGACTGTTGTTTCATGACTAACAAGGAGTCCCCGATGATTTCAACTATGTCAGTGTCTGCTTCTTCCAATAGCTGCAACCCTTTTAGGACTGCTTCGTATTTGGCCTCATTGTTGGTGGAGAACGGTTTGATGGTGTAGGCAAACTCAAATGATTCCCCCCGAGGGGAGATGATTACCAGGCCGATATCATATCCATGTCGGCACACCGATCCGTCAAAGAATAACATCCATGGTGCTGACTCAACATGGGTCATCGTTTCATCCCTGTGCTGAACTATAAAATCGGCTATCACTTACCCTTTTACTGCCTTAGTTGATTCATATGGGAGATCAAACTCGGTTCGAGCGAGGACCCATTTACCGATATGTCCTTTCAATACTGGGGCTGATAGCATGTACTTAATGACATCGGCCTTACACACCATGGTGCACTCTATTGAGAGCAAGTAGTGTCTCAACTTGGTGCATGCGAAATACAAGCATAAGCAGAGCTTCTCTACTATGGGGTATCGGGTTTCAACATCTAGTAGTCTTCTGTTGAGATAGAAAATTACCCTATCCCTTTTATCCACCTCTTGAATTAGAACAGCCCCAATGACTTTGTCATCGGTCGATAGGTATAGCCTGAACAGAATCCCTTTCTAGGGTGGCATTAACACCGGTGGTGAACTCAGGTACTCATTAATCTCATCGAATGCTTTCTATTGACTGTCCCCCCATCTAAACTCCTGGTCATTCTTCAGCTTCAACAATGGAGTGAATGGCTCTATTTTTCTTGACAGATCGGCTATAAATCTCCTGAGAAAATTTATCTTACCGATTAATGACTACAACTTGGTTTTATCGGTAGGGGGTTCAATATTTTTGATGACTTCAATACTTCGTTGGCTTATCTCAATTCCTCTTTTATGCACAATAAATCCAAGAAACTTCCCCGCCAACACACCAAATGCACACTTTCGGGATTCATTTTTAGCCCATACTTTTTGGCCCTCTCCAGAACTTGACGTAGATCGGCCACGTGGTGTTGAATGCTGCTTCACTTTAGCACGACATCATCAATGTATATTTCCACTAACAAGTTGATCAAGTCGTGAAAATATAGTTCATGGCTCTCTGGTAAGTTGCCTCGGCATTCTTTAGACCAAAGGTCATCACCACCCACTCATACAATCCAATGGCTCCCGAGCATTGGAAGGCCGTCTTGTGGATGTCCTCGTCAGCCATGAAAATTTGATTATATCCTGCATTTCCATCCATGAAACTAATAATTTTTTGACCTGATGCGGCATTCACCAACAGGTCCACGATCGGCATTGAGTATTCATCCTTTGGAGTTGCTTTGTTTAGATCACTGAAGTCAACACATATCCTGAGCTTCCCACTTTTCTTCCATACTGGTACAATATTTGACACCCATTATGCATATCGACATGGTCTTATGAACCCTGCATCATATAACCTTATTACCTCGGCTTTGATATCTGGGTATATTTCTGCTTTAAACCGTCGAGGTGAATCCTTGAATGGTCGATATCCTTTTTTATTGCTAGCCGATGTTTCTACAATCGATCGACTTAAACCTAGCATTTCGTGATACTCCCATGCAAAGTAATCCCGATATTCTTGAAGTAATGCAATTAGTCCATTTTATGTCATCAGGGAGTTGGGAACTTACGAAGGTTGGCCTCAGACTGTGACTAGGTCCGATATCTACTTCCTATAGCTCATTGGTTGCAGCAAACCCTTGACCGAGTTTACCCTCTAGCCCATCGATGTCATCTTCACAGGGTGAACTTGGGCTTCCTACTGTAGGTTGGTCTAACTTCGTCATTTGTAAATTTTAATGACGTTATCGCCCCAAGTCTCTTCTAATGGATGGACAGAGTCTAGGTCCCACCGGGCATGCAAAAAGTGTTGATGTCTTTTTGGTTATCCTTTGACACATGTGTGGCCTGGGAGATCTACTTAACTCCAGTGCAAGTCCTATAATCATAGAGAAAGGGTTCAAGACATGCTAATCAGTTTTTCCCTGCAACTGATAAGGAATAGATAAAATATCATTAGTAGCAAAGCCGATTGGCTGCCAAGACGATGACTATTGTATGGATAGAACAGTCGTGAGTTAATAACGCCAATCGACCATAAGGCCGATGACCAAGGCAAAGCGATCGGGACGAATGCGCCATCAGCCAATGAGATAGGACGATGAGCATTCCCCGATAGCGGATAGAATATAACGCTAAATTCAAGATAACCTATCAGCTTGTACTCTGACAGAAATAAATAAAATATGCTAGATAACATATCTGTATCATAAGAATCATCGCAATAACAAGATTGGACCTAACCAAGATAGTACCTAGTCACGATGAACTTAACAATACTTCAAAGTATCGGGCACTTTTTTTAGATGAATAGTCTACATCATGAACAAGATACAACAAAAAGAGATGTCGGACTAAACCGATGAAGCCTCAGAGTACCACACCTAAATCACATCAAGCTAAGGCCCTGTTTGTTTGAGATTTCCAGTAGCTTTCCACCCTGAAAAGTCAAAAGCTCAAACAAACAGTCAGCTACTAGGCTGAGCTTTCCAAAGCTAAAAGCCACAGAAACGATGATTACATGGAAACCCAAAAGTAGTGAAATATGAGTTTTCCGTAGCTTTCCATCTTCATCTGTGATGTCTCTCTCTCCTTCGGTCGTTCGCCCCACCTTCCCAGCCATCCCCTGGAATCACCCCATCCCAGCACCGCCCTAGACGACCCCGTCGCCCCGTCTGGCATCGCCCCACCCTTCAACACGCCGCCCCGACCTTCCTTGTCGCCCTGCTCGGCGTCATCGTCGCTTGGCCCCGCCGCCCCTTCTACATCACCACCGCCCCAGCCTCTCGCCCTCCCGTCGCAGCCGCCCTCACCCTACCGGTGACATTCTGTGGACCCCACATAACAGTCACTCCATCCCACAATTCTAAAATAAATCTAGCTAGATTGCTAATGGTATTAGCTTTCCAAAGATAACTTTCGAAAAGCCACCCTTCTAAGTTGTCAACAGCCAAACCAGCTTTCTAAAAGCTGGAAAGCTAAAGCTCAACAAACAGGGCCTAAGAGATCAAACGATGTAGCTTTAGACCTAGCCAATACACCGAGATAAACCGACGACCGTATTATTTAGGTCGATCCCTCACGAGATCAAATTGATGCAATCGTTAAGACACTAACCTAGTAGATACGATTGTCGGGGGTGGTGGGACTCACCTCTTCACTGTAGATCAGAACGATGCAGTCTAGCTTCGAGTGTCGAATCTCACCGGAATTAACCTTGGGAAGCTAAGGGTGGTGTTACGACGAAGAGTTGTTTGACAGAGTTGTGTCTGTTTTGACCTAACTAAGGGATATATATTTATAGTTGAGAAACCAAGGGTTGGTTTCGGAGTCTGTGATGAGTGATTGACTGTGTTTAACCTCTGGTTCGAAGGGGTACCTCCGAAGGGGTTCGGAGGTTGGATCTCCGAAGGTGTTCGAGGTTGCTTTGGTTGTTGCAGCTGTTGCTTAATGCCAGTGGAGCGGGGAGCTCCGTCACGGAGGCTGCGAAGGGGTCTAGGTCGGACCTTGGTCGAGGTGCACCAGGAGAAGGTAGTAACTGCGGAGCGTGGCTCCGAGTGAAGGTACTCCGAGACAAGTCCTCGGAGGCGAGGCACTTCAAAGGATACTCCGGATGGAGTGACTTCGAAGTATGGTGGATCAAGTCCTCAACTGAGGCAAAGGTTCGTAGTGTGCTCCGGAGGGAGACACTCGAAGGATACCCGACGAAGGTCTCAGAAGTCGAGGTGCATCGAAGGCATGGTCCGGGTAAGGCTCATCGAGGAGTGTGCTCGGGGAGAGACACTGCGACGAAGTGCTCATGGAATGCTTCATGCGGAGGCCTTGGACGAAGGAGTAACTTCGAAGGGTGATACTCCGAAGGTGGGCTTCAGAGTGAAGCAGGTCAGGCTTCGGAGCAAGGCTGGCTCCGGAGCAAGGATGACTTGTGGTACTTCGGCCATACATGGCTTCGGTACAAGGACTGACGGAGTTCGAGCTGGGAGAAGCTGCGAAGCCGTGGTGGTCCACTCCGAAGGTGGTGGTGCGAAGGCCCAATGGCTTTGATGGCTTTGGCTCAAACCGTCACTATATTGGAGGCTGACTTCGGTGAAGCGAAGGCCGTCAGGCTCAAGGCGTCTCACCAAAGCTACCGCACCCCTCGCGTGCGAAGGGGGGCTTCAAAAAAGTCAAAGACTGCAAAGGCTGAAATTGTCTGCTCTGCAAAAAGCTGACGCTGTCCCCTCTGCAAAGCTGACAGAGAAGCCTCCAGAATAAAGTTGACTATCTTTTGGACCCCTCTGTTCTGTAGATACAAAACCAAAGTAAACCCTAGGGGTAAAGTAGTCAATTCACATGGGTGAATAGTGCTATAAATATGGGGGCTGGGTAGGTAACATTAAACACTTTGAGCATTCACTGTTGAGCTCCTGTACTAGCCACCACACTCTGTATTCATTCTGTGAGTTCATTTATTGTGTTCCTTGTTCAAGCAGCGAAGCCCTTCTTCTGTGTTGAGTTTCTGCTTGAGCTTGTTTGCATACCTCGCTAGTAGTAGTGCACCGAAGCCTGTCTAGGCGAAGTGTGTTTTGGTGCGAAGTGTGCTTTTCAGTGTGCGTTCGCTCTGTGTAACTGGAGGCTAGACCTCGCTGATTACTAGCGAAGCCCTGATCGAAGCCCAGTTCTTTCCCGTGTCGAAGCCCCTAGCGAAGTCTATTAGTGTGCGTTTAGACCTTTGAAGTACGAAGCCAAGCACGAGTTGCTGTCGCTAAGTATTTGGTCGAAGTCCTCAGAGGGTAGTCCACTCGTGCGAAGGGTGAAGTGCGAAGCCTGCTCGAAGCACCCTGTGTGCGGAGCCTGCACTGACTTAGCTGAGTTGATTTTTCGGGGGTTGTGTGTGGAGGGAAGTCTTCTTGACTTCAAACTTTTGCTCCCTTGCGAAGCCTGTGTTCGGAGCTATAATTACCTCCGAACCAGACCTTCGAAGGTTGTGTTCGAAGCCTGTTCTGCAGAAGAAAGAATTAAAAACAGAAGGTTGTTTTTAGCCCGAATTTTAAAAGCTCCCATTCACCCCCCCTCTGGTCGCCAGTTTCCGGTCCAACATTGGTATCAGAGCAGGTTAAGATCACCAGTTGACCTTAACCGGTTTTGTGATCTGTTGGCGACATGGACAGAGCTAGTAAAATTCCTCTATTCGATGGGACTGACTTTGCATACTGGAAGGTGCGCATGGAGGCTTACTTGCTAAGCCAAGGAAATGCAATTTGGAGATTGTGGACTCACAATACTCCATCCCTGAGACTCGCACCTCTCAAACATAGAAAGATCAGTATAATGCCAACTCCAAGGCAGAAATATACTGTTCATTGGTTGAGTAGAAGTGAGTTTGATAGGGTGCAGCACCTTAGGACTGCTAGGGAAATTTGGACACACTCACTATTTTTCATGAGGGCTCTACACAGATCAAGGCCAGGCGCCAAAGCACATACAATCAACAGTATCAGCTGTTTGTGCAGGCACCTGGTGAATCTATAGATGCCATGTTTTCCCTCGCTTTGATGCGATAGTGAGTAACTTGCGGTCCAATGGGACGCTTGCTTACAATGATCATGATAGGGCTATCAAGCTTCTCTATGCTCTTGACCGTAGCATATGGGAAGTGAAGATAGCCAGCATTGAGGAGTCCGCAGGTTATGGACACATTGACCTGTGATGAGCTCTTCAGCAAGCTGAAGTCCACAGAGATTGCCAAGGCATCTCTTGCGGTGCACAGGAACTCCTTGCCACAGCCGTTGGCATTGGTTCTAGCACTAGCCGTGGAACCACTGCAGAACCGAGCACATCTGGCACTTGTGTTCTTGCAGATGGTTTTGCTTTGTCTCCCTGGTCTCCATCACTAAGGGAGCAGGTGGAAACTCTTGATGATGATGAGCTTGCTCTCATGCCAGAAGGTTCACCCGTTTTCACCATGAGAGACGGGATCAGAGGAGAAGTGGTTTTAGTGGTTGCTTTGAATGTGGCGACACTTCTCATATCAAGGCCAATTGCCCTAATCTCAAGAAGAGAGATGAGAGTGAGCACCCCAAATACCACAAGAAGGAGAGGAAACCCTCTGTGAAGGGCAAGCGTGGCAAGATGGCTAAGAAAGTAGCGAAAGCCGTTTCAAGAGCATTTGGTTGCTGCTCTCAGCGACATTGACACTTCCTCACCGGAGGAGTCGAGCTCTGAGGAGGAGGAGTCCCCAAGGGAAGAGGACAGAAGGACAAGAAGGGACGAGATTTCACCGCCTTGCTTCATGGCCGACAGCGACCACAACGCCGATGAGCTTGACTCATCTGAGGTACCTCTATCCTCTGAACAGCTTTTAATTAAAATAGATGAACTGAATGAAGTAGTTCTTGTCAGATAGATTACTTGTGCAAGCCCGCTAGAGAAAGAAAAGACCTTAGACTTAGGCTAGAATCTGTTTCTACCGAATATGCCAGCTTAAAATCTAAGGTTAATGATGCTGAATGTGAATCTTGTACTGTTGTCATGGGTGAGCTTGCTCATTGCGTTTTGTACATGCTCAAACTCTATCTGAGCTTGAGACTGCACAGAAGCAGCTTTTGGTGGTTGATTCTAGACCTCATGATATAATTGAATGCATGAACTGTTCTTTATTACGCGAGAGCATTAATTGACATGATAAGCATGTTCATGACTTAGAGGCTAGATTGGAGAGGGCCGGTAGTTCTAAGGATGTGGCAACATGTTTGTGACACTTGCATAAACCCTTAAGGACCAGCTAGGCACTGTTAGAGAGCGAGCTGAGAACCTCATGTCTGAAAATGAATACCTTCTTTCCTGTGGTTAACAAATGCACTGAGGGAAAGGGTAGGATGGATTTGCTCTTGGCCAAGACCAATAGTGTGCTGACAGAGCAGGGTTAGCTCTAGGTTCGGGTTTTGAGAGGATTCCTTCAGATGGTGGGAACAAAACTGTTTTTAACCTCGCCCACTACCCTAGAGAAAGAGAAGAGCTCTTGTTAGACACTCCATCAGCCAAAAGCCTACCCGAAGCTCAAAAGAAAACACTCCTTCCTCCTGCCAAGAAAATCCCTCCCAAGAAAACCACTCAGTACAAGCCGAAGGAGCATGTGAGAGTTGCTCCTAAGACCCATGAGAGTGCCCCTAGGAGAGTCTTCCATTGTTCCTACTGTCAGCGGGCGGTCATTTGGTTGGTTTCTATTTCGTCGCATCAAGGATGAGCGACGCTCTCAGGCGATGATACCAGACATGCATTACCCATCTTTAGGTATGCATGAGTCTGAGTTTTACTATCGTCCTGTTTTCGAGGCTCCTCGTGCTTCTCGGAGAGGTTTTGCTCCTCGAGGTGTTCACCATATTCCATATGGTGGTAGACCCCGGGCGAGTAGCTTTGTACCTCATCAGAGTTGGATACCTCGTCATGTTGTTCTTTCACAGCATGTAGGTAGACCTCGCACTTTACATCATTCTGATTATCCTGTGCGTAGACAGTCTACTTTTACTGTGCCTACTACTCGTGTCACTCAGTGCTGGATGCCTCGTCATTTTTCCACTCACCCCAGCACTGAGCGATCGAGATTCTCTTATCATGTGTAGGCGACAGACCGAGGCTTGGAGGGCACGTAGATCATTGTCTTGTTGCACATTCTACTTCTGAGCTTTGGAAGTGGCATAGGAGACTAGGGCATGAGCTTTGAGTTGCTCGCTCGTCTGAGTGCCCTAGGTCTGATCCGAGGATTGCCCAAGCTCAAGTTTGAGAAGAATTTAGTTTGCGTTCCTTGTCAACATGGAAAATGATTGCCGCTTCGCACTCGCCAGTCACCACAGTGATGACTGAACAACCCGGAGAACTTCTCCACATGGACACTGTAGGTCCTTCTCGGGTTAGTTATTTAGGTGGCAAGTGGTATGTGCTAGTTATTGTTGACGATATCTCTCGCTACTCTTGGGTCTTCTTTCTTGCCAGCAAGGATGAAGTGTTTCACAATTTCGGAGCTTGGCTTTGAGAGTTTTCACTGAACTCCCTGGTGCATTGAAATTCATTCGAAGTGATAATGGCACTGAGTTCAAGAACAGTCTTTTTGTGACTTTGCTTGGAGCATGGCATAGAACATCAATTCTGTGCTCCGCGGGTTCCTCAACAGAATGGTGTTGTTGAGAGAAAGAACCACACTTTGGTTGAGATGGCTAGGACGATGCTCGATGAGCACAGGACTCCTAGAAAATTCTGGGCTAAGGCCATGAATACTGCATGTTACATCTCAAACCGAATATTCTTGCGCTCAATTTTAAACTTGACATCTTATGAGCTACGTTTTGGGAGACAGCCCAAGGTTACTCATCTTCGAGTTTTGGCTGTCGTTGCTTTCCTAAAACGTGGTAACTTGGATAAATTTGAGTCGCGTTCTTCTGACGGGATCTTTTTGGGTTACACTACACATGGTCATTCTTATCGTGTTATAATTTGGAAACTAACACTGTCATCGAGTCATGTGATGTGACTTTGGATGAATCAACCCCCTCTGTTAGTTTTGCTCTTGAACAGGCAAATGAACACGACATGGAACAGACCATCTTCGAAGAAGAAGATCCCGAGATTTCGAGGATGAACCCCTACTAACCCTCGACATCAACCCCCGAAGCTGACCCCGCTTCACCACTTCGGCACAAGGTCCCGAAGCAGACTACCTCCGACATCGGGCATCTTGGACCACCTCCAACACACAAGTTAGGGGGAGACTGCATCCCACCGCGAGGCTCCACATCATTTCAAAGGATGCACCCTCCCGAGCAGATCATTGGTGAGCTTGATCAAAGGGTAACACGTTTGCATGCTCATTTCATTGATTCTGCTTTGTTGCTTCTTTCGAGCCCTTAGATGTTAGTCATGCACTTTCTGATTCTATTGAGATCAATGCCATCATAAGAACTTGAAAATTTTGAGAGAAACCAAGTCTGGTCTATTAGTTGATCCTCTAACCAAATGTCATTTCATTGGAACAAAATGGATTTTCAAAAAACAAACAATGGGAGGATGGGACTATAGTTAGAAACAAGGCTAGACTTGTAGCTCAGGGTTATTCTAATTAGAGGGGATTGATTTTACGAAACTTTTGCACCTGTTGCTCGCTTGAGGCCATTAGGATTTGCTTGCCTTTGAGACATCCCGGGGATTCAAACTCTATCAAATGGATGTCAAACTGCTTTTCTTAAGGGCTTCATAGTGAAGATGTTTATGTAAAACAACCCCCTGGTTTTGAAAACCCCAAGTACCCACATAAAAGTCCTTAAAACTTCATAAGGCTCTTTATGGACTCAGCAGCCCCTCGGGCATGGTATGACAACTTAAGTCTTTTCTGCTTGAGCGGGGTATTTGAGGGGCTCTGTTGATAAACCCTGTTCACTCTCAGCATGGCAAAGATTTCCTCCTAGTCAGATTTATGTGGATGATATCATCTTTGGTGGCTCTTCTCATGCTTTGGTTGCCGAGTTTGCAGATACCATGAGCAGGGAGTTTGAAATGTCCATGATGGGTGAACTCACCTTTTTCCTTGGTTGCAAATCAAAGCAAAGCAAACAAGGTACTTTCGTCCACCAGATGAAGTACACCAGGACCTGCTCAAGAAATTCGACATGGCCGATGCGAAGCCTCTCGCCACTCCAATGGCTACATCTATTAATACATTGGATCCGACGAAGATGGAGAACTAGAATCAGAAGGAGTCCGAAGCATGATCGGCTCCCTCCCGACGTGACTGCTACGAGGCCGGACATACACTTGCAGTGGTCCGTCAGCGCTCGTTTATCAGGCATCACCAAGCTTCCGCACCATCTAAAATAACAACGGTAAAACACGGCTAGGATCCAAACATACCCTTGATTTCGGCAGATTGGTATGCAGTTGTCTTCCTCTTTGTCTTCGAGGTTATTCCGATGCGGATTTTGCTGGGTGTAGGATTGATAACAAAGTACCTCTGGTACTTGTCATTTCTGGTATTCTCTGGTTTGCTGGTCTTCCGCAAACAGTCTAGTGTTGCACAATCGACGGCTGAGGCCGAATATGTGCTGCAGCTAGCTGTTGCTCTCAGATTTTGTGGATGGCTTCCACTTTGCGGGATTTCGGGTTAGATTATAAGAGTGTTCCACTTTTCTGTGATAACACTAGTGCTATTTGTATTGCAAACAACCCGGTTCAACACTCAAACCAAACACATTGATGTGCGATATCATTTTCTCAGAGATCACAATGAGAAGGGTGATATTGAACTTCAATATGTTGATACCCAACACCAGCTAGCCGATATTTTCACAAAACCCCTCGATGCTTCTCGATTTTCCTACTTGCGTGGGGAACTTGGTATTTGTCACCCTTACGGCATTTTGTGAGGGGGAGCTATTTTTAATTATCATGCAAGCTCATCATGTGTGAAATTGCATTTACAGCTGTTGCACTTATATGCCCAATTCTAATTCATGAAATCATGACAGCTCAGCTCTTTTTATTATCTGAACATTAATGTGCATGATGTTTTCTTTCCAAACTCAATCATGCTCACTGCTCAATCTTGTATCTAGCATGTATAGGCAGGACATTTTAGCTATCTTTATCTGCTTGATAGCAGAACACCTTTTCTCTGGATGCTAATTTGTGCAACTTGAAAAATTGTTCTACATATTCATGGATACATAAAATGCTAAACAAATTATTCATTTATCAAAATTCAAAAATCCATGATTTACATGCTTCAAGTTAAAAGATCCAGGTGGGTTTGTTTGTCGCACTACTCTATTCTAGACTGCTTACCATTGCACATTGGTCTGAACTGGAATAGTGTAGTGTCTGCCAAAATCATTGCCTTAAGCTTCTGATGGCTTTCATGCCTAGGCTTGGCCTGATTGGAAAGTATAAGGTGGACAAACAAATAACCCCTGGCATTAAGAAAAGAACAACAAAATTCATTGATCATCAAGTTTGCTTTCATTGCTCCATTTGAACTGGACTTGTCTGTCTAGAGTAGAAATTGACTAGCTTTGCGCAGTCCCTGCTTTTACTTGTCTAGTTTCCTTGACTAAGGGGTGATGCTTTTATTTCAAAAAAATGATAAAATCACATGCTGTCATCATGTTTTTAGAGAATGTTAAATTGAGCTGAGCCCATGATCATTGGTATTACTGTTGGCATATTTTTGCTTTGTATGTCTTTGCAATTCTGCTCATTTCCAAGCAATGCATCTTTTACATGCTCCTTGATGCTTGCATTGCCAAAGGGGAGAAATTTTTGAGTTCTCTGTTGCAAGGGGGCACAATTAAATTACTCAGGGGGAGTTTTTATCTTGAAAACGGGAGATTTGTCGAAGGGGCTTTTACTCTTTGAAAAGGGGGAGGAAAATTCTTTTGTCAAGTGACATGATTTGGCTCGTTTCTGTTTTTATGGTCACTTGTGTGCTGAAATTTTGTAAATTTTCTTGAACTTGAATTTGGTTGTCAATGCACTAATCAAGGGGGAGATTGAGAAACCAAGGGTTGGTTTCGGAGTCTGGATGAGTGATTGACTGTGTTTAACCTCTGGTTCGAAGGGGTACCTCCGAAGGGGTTCGGTGGTTGGATCTCCGAAGGTGTTCGGAGGTTGCTTTGGTTGCTGCAGCTGTTGCAGTGGTGTGTTTGTCAGAGGGGTCCGACAGCACACGATGATTGGCTGTACCGAAGGTATCGGTACTTTGAGCAGTACACCGGAGGGTGTGCCGAAGGTTGCTAACCCGGAGAGGTCTCCAGAGTACTGGATACACTTGTCTGCTTGTCTGTTCGTAGCAGGTGAACCTGGGTCAAGCGGGAGGCTTGATGCCAGTGGAGCGGGGAGCTCCGTCACGGAGGCTGCGAAGGGGTCTAGGTCGGACCTTGGGTCGAGGTGCACCAGGAGAAGGCAATAACTGCGGAGCGTGGCTCCGAGTGAAGGTACTCCGAGACAAAGTCCTCGGAGGGAGGCACTTCAAAGGGTACTCCGGATGGAGTGACTTCGGAGTATGGTGGATCAAGTCCTCAACTGAGGCAAAGGTTTCGTAGTGTGCTCCGGAGGGAGACACTCGAAGGATACCCGACGAAGGTCTCAGAAGTCGAGGTGCATCGAAGGCATGGTCCGGGTGAGGCTCATCGAGGAGTATGCTCGGGGAGAGACACTGCGACGAAGTGCTCATGGAATGCTTCATGCGGAGGCCTTGGACGAAGGAGTAACTTCGAAGGGTGATACTCCGAAGGTGGGGCTTCAGAGTGAAGCAGGTCAGGCTTCGGAGCAAGGCTGGCTCCGGAGCAAGGATGACTTGTGGTACTTCGGCCATACATGGCTTCGGTACAAGGACTGACAGTTCGAGCTGGGAGAAGTTGCGAAGCCGTGGTGGTCCACTCCGAAGGTGGTGGTGCGAAGGCCCAATGGCTTTGATGGCTTTGGCTCAAACCGTCACTATATCGGAGGCTGACTTCGGTGAAGCGAAGGCCGTCAGGCTCAAGGCGTCTCACCGAAGCTACCGCACCCCTCGCGTGCGAAGGGGGGCTTCAGAAAAGTCAAAGACTGCAAAGGCTGACATTGTCTGCTCTGCAAAAAGCTGACGCTGTCCCCTCTGTAAAGCTGACAGAGAAGCCTCCAGAATAAAGTTGACTACCTTTTGTACCAACCTGTTCTGTAGAGACAAAACCAATGTAAACCCTAGGGGTAGAGTAGTCAATTCACATGGGTGAATAGTGGCTATAAATATGGGGGCTGGGTAGGTAACATTAAACACTTTGAGCATTCACTGTTGAGCTCCTGTACTAGCCACCACACTCTGTATTCATTCTGTGAGTTTATTTATTGTGTTCCTTGTTCAAGCAGCGAAGCCCTGCTTTTGTGTTGAGTTTTGCTTGAGCTTGTTTGCATACCTCGCTAGTAGTAGTGCACCGAAGCCTGTCTAGGCGAAGTGTGTTTTGTGCGAAGTGTGCTTTTCAGTGTGCGTTCGCTCTGTGTAACTGGAGGCTAGACCTCGCTGATTACTATCGAAGCCCTGATCGAAGCCCAGTTCTTTTCCCGTGTCGAAGCCCCTAGCGAAGTCTGTTAGTGTGCGTTTAGACCTTCGAAGTACGAAGCCCAGCACGAGTTGCTGTCGCTAAGTATTTGGTCGAAGTCCTCAGAGGGTAGTCCACTCGTGCGAAGGGTGAAGTGCGAAGCCTGCTCGAAGCACCCTGTGTGCGGAGCCTGCACTGACTTAGCTGAGTTGATTTTTCGGGGTTGTGTGTGGAGGGAAGTCTTCTTGACTTCGAACTTTTGCTCCCTTGCGAGGCATGTGTCGGAGCTGTAAATTACCTGCGAACCAGACCTTCGAAGGTTGTGTTCGAAGCCTGTTCCGCAGAAGACAGAATTAAAAACAGAAGGTTGTTTTTAGCCCGAAATTTTAAAAGCTCCCATTCACCCCCCCTCTGGTCACCGTTTCCGGTCCAACAATAGTCTAGAGACTTGCCGTTCAAGTAATCTATCCTAACTGATTCTGGATAATCTTCATCTTCTTATCATCGGCTCCTTCATATCCGCCATGTTGTAACAGATGGGCTTCTTTGACCACCTTTGACAAGACTCTCTGACTTTCATTGACTGTACGACATCCTTAATGGACCCTGTAGGGGGAGATAATCCCGATGACAGTTGGAAGTGCGAAGAGCAGTACGGTTCGGAGGAGGCCACGTCCGGAAGATCCAAAGCCCTGCGCCAAAGGTCCATGGGCCTCCGGACGGGGAGGCCCAAAGGTCTCCGGGAGCTCTGAAGCGTACCGAAGGGACTCTCAGGGGAAGCGACCGGCTGGATGATGGAGGCCAGCCTTCGGGAGGTCTAGAGGCTTCGAGGCGCAACTTTACGTGGGAAAGGACCGGGTCAAGGAATCCCGGGGACAGGATTGTGATCACCTGCACCGTGTCTGGCGGCCGTTGCAGCGCCCGACACGTTTACGATGTCAGAATCACACCTTCTTGTCTATACTATGTAACACTTATTCTTGTCTGTACTATAAGCCTGTGTCAGACCGAGTAGCGGGTGAGGGTTTTGGAGGCACTTGACCCTTCAGGGCGGGT
>JAAALK010001585.1:0-32936 GCA_019279435.1 Zizania palustris | reverse complement strand
GCCAACTGGCCTATCACCTTCGAAGAAGACCTGGAGGGTGGACCTCCGAAAAATCTTCGAACTCAAACCTTGAAGGTAACTTCGAAAACAACATGTTTATATATTTGATTGATGAAATAATGCTAACTTATCTTTCAGTTTCTCTAGTTCCCATGACTTCGGAGCAAATTGTTCGAGCTTCGGAGAAAATCTTGGGAGTTCCAACTCCAGTTGAGAAGGAAGGGAGAATGAAGCTAGTGGGTAATTGGGAGTGGCTGAATCGAGTATGGGGGGGTACTCGGAATTGTTCCCCCTCCTCTTTCGGATTGGGTGCCTTCAGAGCAAGGGCCGAAGAAGAGGAAAGCGGAAGTTGGAACTTCGGCTCCTGTTAAGACTTCGGCCAAGAAGGTAGCCCGAAAGGCCAAAAAACGTGGCGCCTTCAAGTCCGGTGGCTTCGATCTCAGATTCCTCTGAGGACGAAGGAAGACTCCTTGTTCACCTGCTTGATGAGGATGAAAACCAAGCAGGTGCAAACACTGGCACTGATGCAAACGCGCCAGATGTTCCGAGCAGTTCGGAGCAGGCTGGGACTTCGGCAGTCTAACCAGATTTGCCGCACGAAGTCCCCATGACTGAAGGCAGAGTCAAAGTTGCTGCTGAACCAGCTCCGATTCCGGACGAAGCGATGACTGTAACTCCAAGAGAGGCTTCGACAGTCAAACCTTCGGTCCTGAACTTTGAGTCCGACGAAGACTTCGGGGTAGCTTTTGACCCTCCAAGCAGCCCCATGCTCACCCGCCGACAAGACTTCGGAGGTAAACTTCGCATAATGCCTTTGTTCCTTTTCCCTGCAAAATTATGCAATATATAATACCTTTGTCTCTACAGGGTCCGTTCCTATGGAAGTGGTTCCTCCCGAAGATACGGTTCCTAGGACCTCAACAACTCTGGAGCCAATTCCAGAAGTCACCCAGATGGGACCTGGAAAAGGTAAAGGCAGAATGGACCCCTTCCCTGCTCCAAAATCAGGATTAACTCCGTCTGAATCAACAGACGGGGGTCAATCTACAGAGGGGGGTCAATCTACCGAAGTCTCAGAGGATGCAGCCCAGCACTCCGACCCCTCGCCGAACGAGGACGGACCAGAGGGCTCTGTCTATGCTCCCTCTCCTAGCTCCTTTCTTGGAGCGAAGGACCGGACTTCAAACTTTGCTCGAGCCTTTGGATCGAGCTAACCGCGAAGTCAGGGAGACAAACTTAGTGGCCATCCTTAGCGAAACTGAGGGTTTGGAGCTCAATGCCGCCTTGGAACGGGCAACATACTAGGTACGAAGTATATGCAAAACAAAATTAATCTTTTACAATAATTCTCACCTTGCTTTTTCTTCTTCACAGCAAATAGTCTTGGCTCAAGTTGCGGCTGTCTCGAACGAGCGCGGAAGCCTTCGACTTTAGGAGAAGATTACTGCTCTCGAGAGGAATCTTAACATCTCCGAAGGTCGGGTTTCCCACTTAGACGAAATGGTTTCAGCAGAGCGGAGGGCCAAACAAAATTTAGAAGCTGCGAATAAAAAGCTCGAAGTGGAACAATTATGCTTCGGGCAGAGATAGAAAAAATGCGGACAGAACACGCTACGACAGGGGCTGAGCTAGTCAGCTCCAATAAGAAAAGACTAAAGCTACGGAGGAGGCTAGCAACTTGCTTAGCCAGAAGAATTCTCTGGCTACAGAGGCAGCTAGGCTCTCCTCTGTAGTGGATGAGCTGACTTCAACAAAGGACGCTTTAATTGAAGATAAGCTGAAATCGGAGAAGGTAGCTGCGGAAGTCATGAACCATCTTCTAAGTGTTCTAGAGTACTTCGGTACTACTGGGACATTACCTTCGAATGACAACGTCCCCCTCTTGCGAAGGCTAAAAATGATCCAAGGAGCTGCGAAGGAGATGAATACAACAAGTATTCGGTATGGAGAGCTCTCCGGCCAAGTAGCTGCTCTCGGAGTACTTCGCTACTACGAAGATCTAGGATTATCGATAACACCAGACTCGGGGGTGGCTCCCATTACCTTTGATGAAAACCAGCTTCTTAATCCCTCTGAAGACGTGGCCGCAGCTTGGCAAGCCTTCCAAGCTTCGTGGAGAGCCGAAGGTCGCACTGCGCTCAAGGCTTGGATCGATGAAGGACAACGCCAGAAGCAAGCTCGGTCTCAAGCCTCGAGCTGCTAGCCTCCGCCGAACCCGCAGGTCTAGCTTTGTTTTAGGATCCCAACTATGTAAAAACTTATGCTTTCATACATTATGAATGAAAATTTACTTATCATGTTTTTAGGCTTCTCAACCCCATATGGATGATGTCGAAGTGTTAAACGTTACCGAAGAACTCCTCCTACTATGGGCTACCTTCGATCTTTTAAAACTTCATAAATGACCTTGATTTTTGATTCCTCGAGATAGTTCCGGTGCAATTGCGCCCGAAATGTGTAAAGATATATTATCTTATATTAAGAAGGAAGAAGAAGAGGTTAACTTGGAAACTTCGTCTTCTGAAGACATTGCATGGTCCGAGGATGAAGGTATTGCTGAAGCTCAGGGGAAGAAACCTGAAGAACTTCGAAGCTGGGAAAGGAGCCCCGAACGACTTCGAACTTGGGCCGAACTTCAACAAGAACAGAAAGATTTTAGAGCTTCGAAGGGAGGTAGAAGAGTTAAACGCAAAGTTGTTAGAACTCCCAGCTCTGGAAATAGTCGTTCCGAGTTTAGTGGTAACTCTAGAGATCGAAGGGGTCTTCGATTCCTTCTCGGCATAGACACCGATTTTTCGTAATGTAATTGTATTTTGTTCGAATGATAAATATCGATTTTTAAAATTGTCTCCCTACTTCTCAGCCCCTCTTTGGGCATAAGCAACTTCGAACTATAGTCAAAGATGGTTAGGCGCAAAGAAAAACTTAGGAGCACAATTTTGGAGGCTCGGAGCCCCTCAACAATTTAAAGATTGATTAAAATCTCATAAAGTGTCTTCGACTACTTGAAGTCTGAAAACTGGTAACTTAGTACCTTTTGTTTTGAAAGAAGTCACCTCGGACAACTTTCCGGACACTTTAGTGTCCCAAACGATTTGTCACTTTGGACTCTTTTCACAGATATTCGAAGCTTATCAGCTCAAACTCTGTTTTGTTTTGGCCTCCTTCGGCTCTTTTTGCGAATGCTATCAAACCAGTGGTTTGGAATTCGTAGTGGTCTCCTTGGACTCTTTTTACGGATGCTTTCAAGCCGAAGCTTGGAATCCGCATTATTTGGTCTCCTTCGACTCTTTTTACGGATGCTTTCAAGCCGGTGGCTTGGAATCCGTTTTTCAGTGACTTTCCCACCTCATCGTAAGCTTCGAACCAGTGGTCCGAAGTCCGAAAAAATAATTCAAATTAATGACACTTCCTTCCCAGCCAACTTCGTTCTTCCAGTGCGTCCACTAGAAGTAGGAAGTGTTGGGGGTAGGCATTATCTGAATCATGAACTTTATTCATTCAGAAGGTGTTTACAAATGATTACACAGAGCCCCTATGCGAAATATCGCTTTAAGTGCTTCGCATGCCATGTATGCGTTAGCTCTTCACCTTCTAAAGTAGCTAACTTAAAAGAACCAGGGCGTCCTGAACGGAGAATTATATATGGACCTTCCCACTTCCGCTAGGTAAGGATAACTTGGATTGGTGGAGAATCTCGACGTTGACGATCCAAGGCTCCGGTCCGGCGGATCAAAACCTTGCAATCGCTACACCACTGTCTTCGTCGGTTATCAACCACGCAGGGCGCGAATGACCTCGCCACGAAGGCTAGTTCCTGCAAGCGAACCCAAGAACACAAGCAAGAACAGGAAGAACACAAGTCGAATGCCAAATCACAGATGAACTATGATGAGGAGAGGTTTCACAAACGCTGATGCAGCAGCCAATCAGTCCGGTGCAGGAGCAGGATCTAAACACACAAGTGTAGATGCAAACAAAGCAAAACCTAACCCTAAAGGCGGCTGGCGTGAGTATATAAGGCGTGGGAAGCCTGTAGGAGGTGCACATGACTCGGACTATGGGCCAACATGGCCTCCAACTCAGTACAAGGTCCAACTCGGCCCAACTCTGTCATGCAAGACTGTTTTAGTCACACAGGACGACTCGAGACTCCAAAAGAGGCGAAACCAATGCCAAAAGATCCGTCTACTCCTTAGCTTTCCCAAAGTCCAATAACGCGCCAATCGGACTTCGTATGAGGAAGTTATGCCTATTTTTGTGCATGGTGGTTGATGTAGCCCGAACCAACGAATTCTTGACTTCAAATCATCCGTGCGACTCCGTCTTCAACTCCAACTCTCCTATTCCATCTCCCATGTTCCTAAGCAACAAAATATCACTAGTATTCAGTAGCATCCCATCCAAGCAAATATTAACATAGTTGCTAAGGAAATAATTAACCTCATGGTTCAAGCGACGGGCACGGGCGCGTGTGATTGGTCCTTGTAACGGATGGTGCATGTGTGTATCACGGTGGTGCATGTGTGTATCATGTTGGTGCATGTGTGTATCAAGTTGGTGCATGTGTGTATCATGGTGGTGCATGTGTGTATCATGTGAAGTGATGTCCTCATCATCCTCCCCCTCTTGAATTGGAGTCGTTCTCGACTCAAGCTCATCGTCATCTCCCAAATAGGGCTTTAAATCTGAAATATTAAATGTGGGACTAACCCCAAAAGCTGTAGGCAACTCAAGTTTATATGCATTATCATTGATCTTCTCAAGCACACGGAAAGGACCATCAGCACGGGGCATAAATTAGACTTTCTCAAATCAGGAAAATGATCCTTGCGCAAGTGCAACCAAACAAGATCACCCGGTTCAAATGTTATCTCTTTTCTACCCTTACTACCATAAGCACGATATTTCTCATTCATTTTCTCTATGTTTGCTTTAGTAGTTTCATGCATCTTAAGCAATAATTCAGCACATGTAGTAGCATCAAAATTCAATTTTTCAGATGGTGGCAATGGTAGCAAATCAATAGGAGCACGCGGATCAAAGCCATAGACCACTTGAAACGGACTTACCTTAGTAGTGGAGTGTACTGACCTATTATATGCAAACTCAATATGAGGTAGACACTCTTCCCATAGCTTCAAGTTGGTCTTCAAAACAACCCTCAACATGGTGGACAATGTACGGTTGACAACCTCCGTTTGCCCATCCGTTTGGGGGTGACAAGTAGTAGAAAACAGCAGCTTCGTCCCCAACTTATGCCACAACGTCCGCCAAAAATGACTTAAGAATTTAGCATCACGATCTGAAACGATGGTATTGGGAACTCCATTCAAGCGTACGACCTCTCTGAAAAACAAATCAGCAACATTGGTAGCGTCGTCGCTCTTGTGACAAGGTATAAAGTGTGCCATTTTAGAGAACCGATCTACCACCACAAAAATACTATCCCCTCCCCCTCTTAGTTCTAGGTAATCCTAACACAAAATCCATAGAAATATCCTCCAAGGTACACTAGGAATGGGCAGAGGCATATAAAGACAATGTGGGTTTAGACAGGACTTAGCTTTATTGCAAGTAGTGCATCGTGCCACATAGCGCTCAACATCTCGTCTCATCCTAGGCCAATAGAAGTGTGTGGACAGCACATCTTCAGTTTTCTTTGATCCAAAATGACCCATCAAACCACCACCATGTGCTTCCTGCAATAACAATAAGCCAAGAGAGCTAGCCGGCACACATAACTTGTTAGCACGAAAAAGATATCCATTATTCAGCACATATTTGTTCCAAGCACGGTCATCTGTACAATTTGCAAAAGCATCTTTGAAGTCCAAATCAGTGACATACATGTCCTTCAATGTTTCTAAACCAAAGATCTTATAATCAAGTTGAGAAAGCAATGTATAACGTCTAGATAAAGCATCAGCAATCACATTATCTTTCCCTTTCTTATGCTTAATGATATATGGAAAAGTCTCAATAAATTCTACCCATTTAGCATGTCGTTTATTCAGATTTGCTTGACTACGTATATGCTTCAATGCTTCATGATCCGAATGAATAACAAACTCCTTAGGCAAAAGGTAATGTTGCCAAGTTTCAAGCACACACACAAATGCATATAATTCCTTATCATAGGTAGAATATTCAACTGTGGACCATGTAATTTCTCACTAAAATAGGCCACGGGTTTACCTCCTTGTAGCAGCATACCTCCTATTCCAAAACCACTAGCATCACATTCTAACTCAAAAGTCTTACCGAAGTCGGGTAGCTGAAGTAGAGGAGCATGTGTAAGGCGATCCTTGAGTGTGGCAAAAGCTTGTTCTTGTGCTAGTTCCCAAGTAAAAGTAACTCCCTTCTTTGTCAACTCATGCAAAGGACCGGCTATGGTGCTGAAATCTTTCACAAAACGCCGGTAGAAACCTGCAAGACCAAGAAAACTACGTACCTGTGTGATAGTTTGGGGTTGCGGCCAGCTGTTGATTGCTTCTACCTTTGCCGCGTCAACCTCAATGCCCTGTGAAGTGACAACATATCCAAGAAACACAACTCGATCCGTGAAAAACGTGCACTTCTCAAGGTTACCAAACAATCTAGCCTCACGTAGGACAGAAAAAACAGCACGTAGGTGTTCAACATGTTCAGTGGAAGATTTGCTGTAAATCAAGATATCATCAAAGTATACTACCACAAAGCGTCCTATAAAGTACCGTAGGACTTCATTCATCAAGCGCATGAAGGTACTAGGTGCATTAGTGAGTCCAAAAGGCATGACAAGCCACTCATATAATCCAAACTTTGTTTTAAAAGCAGTTTTCCATTCATCACCTAGTTTCATGCGAATTTGGTGGTAGCCACTACGGAGATCGATCTTAGTAAAGATAATGGCACCACTAAGCTCATCAAGCATGTCATCCAATCTAGGAATAGGGTGTCGATATCGAATGGTGATATTATTAATAGCACGACAATCAACACACATGCGCTAACTACCATCTTTCTTAGGCACCAAAAGAACGGGTACTGCACAAGGACTAAGGCTTTCACGGACGTACCCACGATCAAGAAGGTCCTGTACTTGGCGCTGAATTTCTTTGGTCTCCTCTGGGTTGGTACGGTACGCTGCACGATTAGGAAGAGACGCTCCCGGATCAAATCAATTTGGAGCTCGATGCCGCCTATCGGTGGCAGCCCGGGTGGTATCTCAGCAGGGAAAACATCGTTAAACTCCTGCAAAAGGTCAGTGACTGCAACAGGAACAGAGCTAGGAATGTTCACAAGTGAAAATAGCACGTTCGTGCAAATCAAACCATATATCGTGGGAGTATCATCACAAATTTCAGCAAGGTCAGTTTTAGTAGCAAGCATGACACGTCCTTTCAGATTAATAACTTGTGATGACGAAGGAGAAGCAACTTTATCTTTCTGTTGCCTCAAAAGCATTTTAGCTACTTGCTGATTTTCAGAAGGTTGTTTGCTCGTTGTGCGTCCTTAGCATGTTTTTCTTGTTCAAATTTCACAATTTCAGCAGGAGTCATAGGAAGCAATGTAACTTTCTTTCCTTTATACATAAATGTGTACTTATTGCTCCTACCATGGTGTGTAGCATCAGTATCATACTCCCAAGGTCTACCAAGTAATAGAGAACATGCTTGCATTGGTACTACATCAAAATCAGCAACTCCGAAGTATGTACCAATGGAAAATTTGATGTGAGCAGTTTGTGTTACCTTGACCTTACCGCTATTGTTGAACCATTGCACATGGTAAGGGTGTGGATGTGCACGTGTGGAAAGTTGAAGCTTTGTTACCATGTCGAGGCTCACTAAATTATTGCAACTACCGCTGTCGATGATGACACGTACACGATGGTCATTGACGACGAAGAAGGTCTGAAACAGATTATTCCGTTGTGCCCGATCGTCCTGCTCCATGTGAGTGCTCAAAACACGTTGTACAATAAGTTCTTGGGTACCGTTGTTATCTGCCATGTTAGTGAAAAGACAAAACAACAAAGAATAATCCTTATGGAACGCAACTAGGTGGAGTGGTGGGTGTGTGGTGGAAGCAATCCATCAGCACCTTACCCACACTTGCAAGTGTTCTTACCATGCCGCAGTGAGGTAACCGGCCTATAGGTGAAGAACCAAGTGGATGGTGGTGGGCGATTGCAAGATATGAACCTGTCCTGACCAAGAGAAGGTGTAGCTTGGAAGGCAAAGTAAGTAGCAAGGAATAGCGATAGTAATAATAGTTAAACCAAGTTCAATAAGTGTTCCCTAGTACTCATCAAAGTTGCTGGGCTTAGTGCTCCAAGGTGAAATTCAAGCAATAGAGGGAAACTATGTGCCCCAAACTCAAGTGGAGGCAGAACAAGGTAGCAAACGACGGGACCGGTTCTCTTTTGCTTCGCCACTTCTCGTTTATTTTTTTCTTTGTTCTTCTCTTTTTTTACTATATTTTTTTTGAGCAAGGATGACAAGAGATGCAACCACAAAATTGGCACCTTCAACTGAGGTGGGATGTGGTTCACAGAAATTCAACAAGTTTGCTGAACGGCGTGCAAAAACATTGACCAATTTTTTTCTTTATCTTCCTGATTTTTTTGGCAATTCTAATGAAGGCTAACAGGGGAACCCGTGTTAGGGTCAGCTCCAAATTGGGCCAAGAAGATGCTTAAAAAATTTCAGATTTTTCTGCCAAACGAGCGAAAAGTTATGCCTGTTTTACCGAAGGGGGTCACAAGGACTCGATGTGGAAAACGACTAGGGTTATGGAGAGAGGGTTTCGGGTGGGGATTTTTTTGAGACACAAGATCAACTACTACTCAAACAACACAAAGGGATGACTAAACAAGCAACAAGACTCGACCAAGAACACAAACTCAACAATGTTAAAAACTGAAATTAAAATCGCAAGGCACAAAGGGGTTTTCGGTGGGGATTTTTTTGTGAGGGTTTTCTGGACTCTAGGTAAAAAATAAAAGAAGATCGAGATTACCTAACGGGAAACCTGAGCTCTGATACCTACTAATGGGGGATTGGTCCCGATCTTCCGCTAGGTAAGGATAACTTGGATTGGTGGAGAATCTCGACGTTGACGATCCAAGGCTCCGGTCCGGCGGATCAAAACCTTGCAATCGCTACACCACTGTCTCCATCGGTTATCAACCACGCAGGGCGTGATTGACCTCGCCATGAAGGCTAGTTCCTGCAAGCGAACCCAAGAACACAAGCAAGAACAGGAAGAACACAAGTCGAATGCCAAATCATAGATGAACTATGATGAGGAGAGGTTTCACAAATGCTGATGCAGCAGCCAATCGATCCGGTGCAGGAGCGGGATCTAAACACACAAGTGTAGATGCAAACAAAGCAAAACCTAACCCTAAAGGCGGCTGGTGTGAGTATATAAGGCGTGGGCAGCCTGTAGGAGGTGCACATGACTCGGACTATGGGCCAACACGGCCTCCAGCTAAGTACAAGGTCCAACTCGGCCCAACTCTGTCATGCATGACTGTTTCAGTCACACAGGATGACTTGAGACTCCAAAATAGGCGAAGCCAACGCCAAAAGATCCGTCTACTCCTTAGATTTCCAAAAAGTCCAAGAACGTGCCAATCAGACTTCGTATGAGGAAGTTATGCCCATTTTGGTGCATGGTGGTTGATGTAGCCCGAACCAGCGAATTCTTGACTTCAAATCATCCGTGCGACTCTGTCTTCAACTCCAACTCTCCTATTCCGTCTCCCATGTTCCTAAGCAACAAAATATCACTAGTATTCATTAGCATCCCATCCAAGCAAATATTAACATAGTTGCTAAGGAAAGAATTAACCTCATGGTTCAAGCGACGGACACGGGCGCGTGTGATTGGTCCCTGTAACGGATGGTGCATGTGTGTATCACGGTGGTGCATGTGTGTATCATGTTGGTGCATGTGTGTATCTGGTTGGTGCATGTGTGTATCATGGTGGTGCATGTGTGTATCATGTGAAGTGATGTCCTCATCACCTTCGGATCAAACCAAGTCTTCGTCTGCTGATGATACTTTGATAAATTGGCGACAACTCAAAGTCTTGTTTCTTCTGTTAAATCAAGCGAAGTTTGCCTTTCTGCTTCTATTTCTGGTTCGGTGGTGCGAAGGGATCCTCCTTTAAGCTCCGTCGGCATCATAGCTTCGTCTCAGAATAATAGTCTGAAAGGAGTGAAACACGTAGACCTTGTCTGAGTTGTCCGAATGGACCATAGAATTTTTGGGAGCTCTTCGGTCCACAATCCTTTTGCCAATCCCACTATTCTTCGATTTAGCCCTGACAAGATATTACCATTGGCTCTATCCACAGCTCCATTAGACTGAGGATGTTGCACTGCAGCAAAGCATAATTGGATGCCTAGATCTTCACAAAATTTCCTGAAGGGTTCTGCATCAAATTGTGTTCCATTGTCAACTGTCAGCTGCCGAAGCACTCCGAACCAACATATGATATTTTTCCAGAATTTTTTTGTACATTATTTGAAGTGATAGCTGTTAGGGGCTCTGCTTCGACCCACTTTGAAAAGTACTCAATTACTACCACTGCGAATTTCAAATTTCCTTTTGCTACTGGGAAGGGGCCAATAAGATCCATGCCCCATCTGGCCATGGGCCATACCAGAGCAATGACTTGAAGAGCTGTTGGCGAGCGATGACTTCTTCGTTCCATCCATTGACAACCTTGGCAGGTGCGAACTAAGTTCTCCGCATCAGCTACTATTGTAGGCCAATAAAGCCCCTCGTGAAGTGTTTTTCCTGCCAAAGCTGGAGGGGCCAGATGGCTACCACAAAGTCCTTCATGAATTTCTCGAAGAATTTCTTGACCTTCGGGTTGAGATATACATCGGAGTAGAGGGGAACATACTCCGGCCTTGTACAAAATACCGTTGATTATATGATAATTTCGAATTCTAAGCTTCAACCTCAAAAGTTGTGGCCCTTCAGACAAATTTGCTTCTCCTTGCAATAATTCCATAATTGAACTTCGCCAATCTGTACTTGGAATGCAAAGGACTTCCACGGAAGGGATCTATGGCACCGAAGGTGTATTGAGTTCTTTGTAAAATGCCTCTTCTGGAATGTCCATAGCTCCGGCTGCAGCTTTCGCCAAGATATCAGCTTGCGCATTTTCTGCTCTAGGTATACTTCGAATGGAAATCCCTTTAAATGCTGTTTCAATCTTACGGATCTCCTCTAAATATTTTGCAAGCTGTGGATGCCGAACTTGAAAACTCTTGTCTACGTGCCCTGCTACAATTTGAGAATCTGTCTTAATAACAACCCTTGTAGCCACTAAAGCACGTGCCTTTCGAAGTCCTAGCAAAATTCCTTCATACTCCGCTGTATTATTGGTAGACTTAAAGTTGAGTCTTGCGGAGTACATTGCCTTTTGCCCTGAAGGCGAAATTATCACTGCTCCGACGCCTGCTCCAGATGCTTGGAAAGCTCCATCGGAGTAAATGGTCCAAATTCCTTCACTTGGCTTCTCCGGAGCCCATGCTGCAGGGGGAGTCCACTCTGCCACAAAGTCCGCCAATACTTGTGACTTAATTGATGTCCTTGCCACGAAGGATATGCCGAAGGGTGCTAATTCAACGGCCCACTTCCCAATTCTTCCAATGGAGTCCTTACTTCGGAGCATATCTCCTAAAGGATATGAAGTTGGTACAATCACATTGTGTGCCAAAAAATAATGCCTTAACTTCCTCGAAGCCATTATCAGAGCATAAGTGAACTTCTCAAGCTCGGAATATCTTGTTTTTGCTCCGGACAATGCTTCAGATACAAAATAGACTGGATTATGTACCAACTTTCCATTGAAATCAACCTCCCTAACAAGAACTGCGCTGATAGCAGAGCCAGTAGCTGCAAGGTAAAGGAGTAGGGTTTCATCCGCAACAGGCACCATGAGTGTAGCGAGGTTACTGAGATAATTCTTAATATCATCGAAACTTTTTTGACACTCCGGTGTCCATGCAAAATCTTCGGACCCCTTTAATGCTTTGAAAATGGGCAAACTTCTCTCCGCGGACCTTGCCAAAAATATGCTAAGTGCTGCAAGACAACCAGTCAGCTTTTGTACTTGCTTTAAATTCTCCGGGGAGCCATCCTTTGCAACGCAGTTATTTGAGTGGGGCTAGCTTCGATCCCTCTGCTTGAAACTAGATACCCTAACAATTTCCCAGCCTGCGCCCCGAAGATACATTTTTCGGGGTTAAGACGGATCCCACATGCCCGAAGGCTATTGAATGTTTCTGCTAAGTCTAGGCTATGTTGGTGCTTTAAAGCACTCTTTATTACAATATCATCCATATATGGATCTACATTGTGGCCTATTTGATGACCTAGAGCCTTAGCAATTAACCTCGAAAAGTAGCCCCGACATTTCTTAATCCAAAGGGCATTCTTACATAACAGAAGACTCCCGAGGGAGTTACAAAGCTTGTCTTGATTTCATCTTCGTGCTTTAGCCAAATCTGATGATAGCCGGAGTACGCGTCGAGAAAGCTTAATAACTCCGAACCAGTGGTGGAGTCAACCAATTTGAGAAACCAAGGGTGGTTTCGGTGTTGTGATGAGTGATTGACAGGATTTTACCCTCTGTTCGAAGGGTACCTCCGGAGGGGCTTCGGAGGTGGTACCTCCGAAGGGTGTTCGGAGGTGTGTCACCGGAGTGTGTTCGGTGTTTGCTTGCTGCAGCTGTTGCAGCGGAGTGTGCTCGTCGGAAGGGTCCGGCAGTACACGATGACAGGGTTCGTACCGATGGCTTCGGTACTTTGGGCGGTACACCGGAGTGTGTGCCGGAGGTTGCTAACCCAGAGAGGTCTCCGGAGTACTGGATACACTTGTTTGCTTGTCGGTGGTGCGCAGGGACTTCGGAGGCGACGGACAAGGTTAGAGCCAGGTGAACCTGGGTCAAGCGGGAGGCTTGATGCCAGGGGAGCGAGGAGCTCCGTCACGGTGGCTGCGAAGGTGGTCCGGGTCGGTCCTCGGGTCGAGGCGTGCCAGGTGAAGGCAGAGAGTGCGGAGCGTGGCTCCGGCTGAAGGTACTCCGAGACAAAGTCCTCGGAGGTGAGGCACTTCGAAGGTACTCCGAATGGAGTGACTTCGGAGTTGGTGGATCAAGTCCTCTGCGGAGGCAAGGAGTTCGAAGTGTGCTCCGGAGGGAGACACTCGAAGGTGCCCGACGAAGGTCTCAGAAGTCGAGGCGCATCGAAGGCATGGTCCGGGTGAGGCTCGTCAAGGAGTGTGCTCAGAGTGAGGCACTGCGACGGAGTGCTCATGGAATGCTTCATGCGGAGGCCTTGGACGAAGGAGGGACTTCGAAGGGTGGTACTCCGAAGGTGGGGCTTCGGAGTGAGGATGACTTGTGGTGCTTCGGCCATGCATGGCTTCGGTACACGGACGGACGGTGTTCGAGCTCGGAGTAGCTGCGAAGCCGTGGTGATCCACTCCGGAGGTGGTGGTGCGAAGGCCCAAGGGCTTTGACGGCTTCGGCTTAAAACCGTCACTGTATCGAAGGACTTCTTCGGCGGAGCGAAGGCCAACAGGCTGCAGGCTTCTCGCCGAAGCTACCGCACCCTCCGGTGCGAAGGGAGGATCCAGAAGTCAACACTGTAAAGACTGACACTGTCTGTTCTGAAAAAGGCTGACACTGTCCCCTCTGCAGCTGACAGAGAAGCCTCCAAAATAAAGGTGGACTACCTTCTGTACCCCTTAGTTCTGTAGAGACAAATCAGTTGTAAACCCTAGGGGTAAAGTAGTCACTTCCTTAGGATGAAGCCGTGGGCTATAAATATGGGGGCTCGGTAGGTAACATTTAACACTTTGAGCATTTACTGTTGAGCTCCTGTAGCCACACTTCGATTGAATGCATCCTGAGTTCATTTTCAGTGTTCCTTGTTCAAGCGGCGAAGCCCTGTTTTTCTTGTGCTTTTTGCTTGAGCTCGCTTTGCATACTTCGCTAGTTTAGTGCACCGAAGCCTGTTGAGGCGAAGGTAGTTTTTCGTGCGAGGTGTGCTTTGTCAGTGTGCATTCGCTCTGTGTAACAGGAGGTGTAACCTCGCTGCTTACTAGCGTAGCCCTGACCGAGGCCCGTTTGCTTCTTGTGTCGAAGCCTTTAGCATAGTCCGTTTGTGTGCGTGTAGACCTTCGCGTACGAAGCCCAGCACCAGTTGCTGTCGCCAAGTACTTGGTCGAAGTCCTCAGAGGGCTGTCCACTCTTGCGAAGGGTGAAGTGCGAAGCCTGCTCGAAGCACCTCGTGTGCGGAGCCTGCACTGACTCAGCAGAGTAGATTTTCGAAGGGTGTTAGTGGAGCGAAGTCTTCTTGGCTTCGAACTTTTGCCACTCCGAAGCCTGTGTTCGAAGGTGTCGAAGTACCTCCGAACCAGACCTTCGAAGGTTGTGTTCGAAGCCTGTTCCGCAGAAGACAGAACAGAACCGAAGGCTAAGTTTTAGCCAGAGATTTTAAAAGCTCCCATTCACCCCCCCTCTGGTCGCCGTTTCCGGTCCAACAATTGGTATCAGAGCTTGGTTAAGATCACCAGTTGACCTTAACCGGTTTTGTGATCTGTTGGCGACATGGATAGAGGCAGTAAAATTCCTCTGTTCGATGGGACAAATTTTGCATACTGGAAGGTGCGCATGGAGGCTTACTTACTAAGCCAAGGAAATGCAATTTGGGAGATTGTGGACTCACAATACTCCATCCCTGATACCCGCACCACTCAAACCGAAAAAGATCAGTATATTGCCAACTCGAAGGCAAGGAACATTCTGTTCATTGGTTTGAGTCGGAGTGAGTTTGATAGGGTGCAGCACCTTAGGACTGCTAGGGAGATTTGGACAACACTCACTGTCTTTCATGAGGGCTCTGCTCAGATCAAGGCCAGGCGCCAAAGCACCTACAATCAACAGTATCAACTGTTTGTGCAGGCACCTGGTGAGTCTGTAGATGCCATGTTTTCTCGCTTTGACGCGATAGTGAGTAACTTGCGATCCAACGGGACGCTTGCTTACAGTGATCACGATAGGGCTATCAAGCTTCTCTATGCTCTTGACCGTAGCATATGGGAGGTGAAGATATCCAGCATTGAGGAGTCCACAGGCTATGACACTCTAACCTGTGATGAACTCTTTAGCAAGCTAAAGTCCACAGAGATTGCCAAGGCATCTCTTGCAGTGCACAGAAGCTCTTTGCCACAGCCATTGGCATTGGTTTCTAGCACTAGCCGTGGCACCACTGCAGAACCAAGCACATCAGGCACTTGTGTTCTTGCAGATGGTTTTGCTTTGTCCTCCCTGGTCTCCGTCACAAAGGAGCAGGTGGACACTCTAGCTGATGATGAGCTTGCTCTCATTGCCCGGAGGTTCACCCGCTTTCATCATGAGAGACGGGATCAGAGGAGAAGTGGTTTTAGTGGTTGCTATGAATGTGGCGACACTTCTCACATCAAGGCTAATTGCCCCAAAATCAAAAAAAGAGATGAGAGTGACCGCCCCAAATACCACAAAAAGGAGAGGAAGCCCTTTGTGAAGGGCAAGCGCGGCAAGATGGCTAAGAAAGTAGCCAAGGCCGCTTCCAGAGCATTTGTTGCTGCTCTCAGCGACATCGACACTTCCTCAACTGAGGAGTCGAGCTCTGAGGAAGAGGAGTCCCCAAGGAAGGAGGACAAGAAGGATAAGAAGGGACGTGACTTCACCGGCCTTTGCTTCATGGCCGACAGCGATCACAGCGGCGATGAGCTAGACTCATCTGAGGTAAACCTATCATCTGACCAGCTTCTAATTAAATTAGATGAGCTGAATGAAGTAGTGCTAGGTCAGGATAGATTACTTGTGCAAGCCGCTAGAGAAAGAAAAGACCTTAGACTTAGGCTAGAAAATATGTCTACTGAATATGCCATGCTTAAGTCTAAATTTGATGATGCTGAATGTGAATCATGTTCTGTTGTCATGAGTGAGCTTGCTCAGTTGCGTTCTGTTCATGCTCAAACTCTTTCTGAGCTTGAGACTGCACAGAAGCAGCTTTTGGAGGTGGATTCTAGACCTCATGATGTTGTTGATTGCATGAACTGCTCTTTATTACGCGATAGCATTAATTTACGTGATAAGCATGTTCATGATTTAGAGGCTAGATTGGAGAGGGCCGGTAGTTCTAAGGATGTGCAACCTGTTTGTGACACTTGCATCACCCTTAAGGACCAGCTAGGCACTGCTAGAGAGCGAGCTGAGAACCTCATGTCTGAAAATGAATACCTCCTGTCTGTGGTGAACAAATGCACTGAAGGGAAGGGTAGGATGGATTTGCTCTTGGCCAAGACCAAGTTGTGTGCTGACAGAGCCGGGGTAGCTCTAGGTTTGGGTTTTGAGAGGATAGCTTCAGACAGTAATTCCAAAACTGTTTTCACCTCTCCCACCACCCTAGAGAAAGAGAGAGCTCTGTTGGACACCCCTTTAGCCAAAAAGCCTACCCATCCACCAAAGAAATCCACTCCTCCTGCAAAGAAAAATCCTCCCAAGAAAACCACACAGAAAAAACCCAAGGAGCCTGTGAGAATTGCTCCTGTGACCCATGAGAGTGCCCCTAGGAGAGTGTTTCATTGTTCTTATTGTCGGCGGGCGGGTCATTTGATTGGTTTCTGTTTCCGTCGCATCAAGGATGAGCGACGTGCACAGGCGATGAGCTATCAGGACATGCATTACCATCTTTAGGTATGCATGAGTCTGAGTATTACTCTCGTCCTGTCTTCGAGGCTCCTCGTGCTTCTCGAAGAGGTTTTGCTCCTCGAGGTGTTCACCATGTTCCATATGGTGGTAGACCTCGGGCGAGTAGCTTTGTACCTCGTCAGAGTAGGAGACCTCGTCATGCTTTGCGTTCTTTGCATGTAGGTAGACCTCGCACTTTGCATCATGCTGATTTTCATGTGCGTAGACCATCTACTTTTACTGTGCCTACTACTCGTGTCACTCAGTGCTGGATGCCTCGTCATTATTTTACTCACCCCAGCACTGAGCGATCGAGGCGTTCTTATCATGTGTAGGCGACAGGTCGAGGCTTGGAGGGCACGTGGATCATGGACTCCGGTTGTTCGCGCCACATGACCGGAGATGCAAATTGGTTCTCCAGCCTCACCACAACCAAGCAAAGGGAACATATCACCTTCGGAAACAATCGAAGGAGTAGAGTGAAAGGTAAAGGTGTGGTAAGAATTAACACAAACTTCACTCTCAAAGATGTTGCGTTGGTTGAGAACCTGGGATACAATTTGCTGTCTGTATCTCAGTTGCTTGATGAGGGCTTCGAAGTGCGATTTCATCGCGATACTTCGCAAGTGCTCAATTCTGATGGCGTTGTGGTGTGTAAGATCTTTAGAGTTGGGAGAGTTTTTGGAGCTGATTTTTCAGAGTCGTCTGGCTCTTCTCATTGTCTTGTTGCACATTCGACTTCTGAGCTTTGGAAGTGGCATAGGAGACTAGGGCATATGAGCTTTGAGTTGCTCGCTCGGTTGAGCGCCCTAGGCTTGATCCGAGGATTGCCCAAGCTCAAGTTTGAGAAGAATTTAGTTTGCGCTCCTTGTCGACATGGAAAAATGATTGCTGCTTCGCATTCGCCAGTCACCACAGTGATGACTGAACAGCCCAGAGAACTTCTCCATATGGACACTGTAGGTCCTTCTCGGGTTAGTTCTTTAGGTGGCAAGTGGTATGTACTTGTTATTGTCGACGATTTCTCTCGCTACTCTTGGGTCTTCTTTCTTGCCAGCAAGGATGAAGTGTTTTCACACTTTCGGAGCTTGGCTTTGAGACTTTTTACTGAACTCCCTGGTGCATTAAAATTTATTCGAAGCGATAATGGCACCGAGTTCAAAAATAGTCTCTTTGTTGACTTTTGCATGGAGCATGGCATAGAACATCAATTCTCTGCTCCGCGGGTTCCTCAACAGAACGGTGTTGTTGAGAGGAAAAACCGCACTTTGGTTGAGATGGCTAGGACGATGCTTGATGAGCATAGGACTCCTAGAAAATTCTGGGCTGAGGCCATGAACACTGCTTGCTACATCTCAAACCGAATTTTCTTGCGCTCAATTTTAAACTTGACATCTTATGAGCTACGTTTTGGGAGACAGCCCAAGGTTACTCATCTTCGAGTTTTTGGCTGTCGCTGCTTCATCCTAAAACGTGGCAATTTGGATAAATTTGAGTCGCGATCGTCTGACGGGATCTTTTTGGGTTATACCACTCATGGTCATTCTTATCGTGTTTATAACTTGGAAACTAACACTGTCATCGAGTCATGTGATGTGACTTTTGATGAATCAACCCCCTCTGTTAGTTCTGCTCTTGAACAGGCAAATGAACACGACATGGAACAGACCTTATTCGAAGAAGAAGATCCCGGAGAATTCGAGGATGATCCCCTACTACCCTCGACATCGACCCCCGAAGCTGACCCCGCTTCTACTACTTCGGCACGAGGTCCCGAAGCAACTACCTCAACATCGGCCATCTTGGACCACTCCAACGCACAAGTTGAGGGGGAGACTGCATCCCGCCGCGAGGCTCCACATCATGTCCAAAGGATGCACCCTCCCGAGCAGATCATTGGTGAGCTTGATCAAAGGGTAACACGTTCTCATGCCCATTTCACTAATGCTGCTTTTGTTGCTTCTTTCGAGCCCTTAGATGTTAGTCATGCACTTTCTGATTCTAGTTGGATCAATGCCATGCATGAGGAACTTGAGAATTTTGAAAGAAACCAAGTCTGGACTTTAGTTGATCCTCCACCAAATGTTCATTTCATTGGAACTAAATGGATTTTCAAAAATAAACAAGGGGAGGATGGGACAATTGTTAGAAATAAGGCTAGACTTGTAGCTCAGGGCTTTTCTCAACTAGAAGGGATTGATTTTACTGAAACTTTTGCACCTGTTGCTCGCCTTGAGGCCATTAGGATTTTGCTTGCCTTTGCGACATCCCGGGGATTCAAACTCTATCAAATGGATGTCAAAAGTGCTTTTCTTAATGGCTTCATAGGTGAAGATGTTTATGTAAAACAACCCCTGGTTTTGAAAACCGCAAGTACCCACATAAAGTCCTTAAACTTCATAAGGCTCTTTATGGACTCAAGCAGGCCCCTCGGGCGTGGTATGATAGACTTAAGTCTTTTCTGCTTGAGCGAGGGTATTTGATGGGCTCTGTTGATAAAACTTTGTTTACTCTCAAGCATGGCAAAGATTTCTTTCTAGTTCAGATTTATGTGGATGATATCATCTTTGGTGGCTCTTCTCATGCTTTGGTTGCCGAGTTTGCAGATACCATGAGCAGGGAATTTGAAATGTCAATGATGGGTGAACTCACCTTTTTCCTTGGTTTGCAAATTAAGCAAAGCAAACAAGGTACTTTTGTCCATCAGACAAAGTACACCAAGGACCTGCTCAAGAAGTTTGACATGTCCGATGCGAAGCCCCTCGCCACTCCGATGGCTACATCTGTAGCATTGGACCCTGACGAAGATGGAGAAGCCGTAGATCAGAAGGAGTTCCGGAGCATGATCGGCTCCCTCCTCTACTTGACTGCCACGAGGCCGGACATACACTTCGCTGTGTGTCTGTGCGCTCGTTTTCAGGCTTCACCACGAGCTTCGCACCGCCAAGCGGTTAAGCGCATTCTAAGGTATCTCAAACACACCCTTGAATTTGGCATATGGTATTCATCGTCTTCATCTTTATGTCTTAGAGGTTATTCAGATGCGGATTTTGCTGGGTGTAGAATTGATAGGAAGAGTACCTCTGGTACTTGTCATTTTCTGGGTACTTCTCTGGTTTGCTGGTCTTCCCGCAAACAGTCTAGTGTTGCACAATCGACGGCTGAGGCCGAATATGTTGCTGCAGCTAGCTGTTGCTCTCATATTTTGTGGATGGTCTCCACTTTGCGGGATTTCGGGTTAGATTATAAAAGTGTTCCACTTTTCTGTGATAACACTAGTGCTATTTGTATTGCAAACAACCCGGTTCAGCACTCCAGAACCAAACACATTGATGTACGGTATCATTTTCTCAGAGATCACAATGAGAAGGGTGATATTGAACTTCAATATGTTGATACCCAACACCAGCTTGCCGACATTTTTACAAAACCCCTCGATGCTTCTAGATTTGCTTACTTGCGTGGGGAACTTGGCATTTGTCACCCTTACGGCATTTTGTGAGGGGGAGCTGTTTTTAATTGTCTTGCATATGCTCATTATGTGTGGAATTGCACTTACATCTTTTGCTATTATATGCCTGCTTTTACTTCAAAGAAATCATGACAGCTCAGCTCTATGAAATATGTCTGGAACATTGATTGTGCATGATGTTTTATTTTCTAAAAATCAAAACTTGCTCACCGCATAATCTTGTATCTAGCTTGTTTAGGCTGGACTGCTTTTAGCTATCTTTTATCTACTTGACAGCAAGACACTGTTCTTTGGATGCTAAAATTTGCAACTTGAAAAATGTGTTCCTTATTCATGGATTTTCATCAAAATATTTCATTCATCTGAATCAAAATCAAAAATCCATGATTTGCCTGGTTTAAATGAAAAGATCCAGGAGGGTTTGTTTGTCGCACTACTCTATTCTAGACTGCTTACCATTGCACTTTGGTCTGAACTGGGATAGTGTAGTGTATGCCAAAATCACCGCCTTAAGCTTCAGATGGCTTTCATGCCTAGGCTTGGCTTGATTGGAAAGTATAAGGTGGACAAACAAATAACCCCTGGCATTAAGAAAAAGAACAACAAAATTAATTAATCATCAAGTTTGCTTTGACAGCTCCTTTTGAACAAAACTTGTCTGTCTAGGGTAGAATTTGTTAGCTTTGCGCAGTCCTTGCCTTCACATGTCTAGCTGCTTTAATTAAGTGGTGATGCTTTTACTTCAAAATGACAAAATCACATGCCATCATATTGTTTCACAAATTGTTAAATTGAGCTGAGCACATGATCATTTGTGTTAACTTTGGCATATTTTTGCATTATATGTCCTTGCAATTCTATTCATTTCGAAGCTTTGCATCTTTTGAATGCTCCTTGATGCTTGCATTGCCAAAGGGGGAGAGCTTTGCGATGTTCTCTACCGTAAGAAGCATAATTTTTTTTAGGGGGAGAGATTTTTGACATAAAGGGGGAGAAAAATTTGCTTAACTCAGGGGGAGTTTTTATCCAAAGGGAGATTTGCTGAAGGGGCTTTTACTCTTTCACAAAGGGGGAGAAAAATTCTTTTATCAAGTGACATGCTTTGGCTCTTTCTGAGTTTTTATGGTCACTTGTGTGCTGAAAAGTTTTACATTTTCTTGAAATTGGATTTGGTTGTCAATGCACTCATCAAGGGGGAGATTGAGAAACCAAGGGTGGTTTCGGTGTTGTGATGAGTGATTGACAGGATTTTACCCTCTGTTCGAAGGGTACCTCCGGAGGGGCTTCGGAGGTGGTACCTCCGAAGGGTGTTCGGAGGTGTGTCACCGGAGTGTGTTCGGTGTTTGCTTGCTGCAGCTGTTGCAGCGGAGTGTGCTCGTCGGAGGGGTCCGGCAGTACACGATGACAGGGTTCGTACCGATGGCTTCGGTACTTTGGGCGGTACACCGGAGTGTGTGCCGGAGGTTGCTAACCCGGAGAGGTCTCCGGAGTACTGGATACACTTGTTTGCTTGTCGGTGGTGCGCAGGGACTTCGGAGGCGACGGACAAGGTTAGAGCCAGGTGAACCTGGGTCAAGCGGGAGGCTTGATGCCAGGGGAGCGGGGAGCTCTGTCACGGTGGCTGCGAAGGTGGTCCGGGTCGGTCCTCGGGTCGAGGCGTGCCAGGTGAAGGCAGAGAGTGCGGAGCGTGGCTCCGGCTGAAGGTACTCCGAGACAAAGTCCTCGGAGGTGAGGCACTTCGAAGGTACTCCGAATGGAGTGACTTCGGAGTTGGTGGATCAAGTCCTCTGCGGAGGCAAGGAGTTCGAAGTGTGCTCCGGAGGGAGACACTCGAAGGTGCCCGACGAAGGTCTCAGAAGTCGAGGCGCATCGAAGGCATGGTCCGGGTGAGGCTCGTCAAGGAGTGTGCTCAGAGTGAGGCACTGCGACGGAGTGCTCATGGAATGCTTCATGCGGAGGCCTTGGACGAAGGAGGGACTTCGAAGGGTGGTACTCCGAAGGTGGGGCTTCGGAGTGAGGATGACTTGTGGTGCTTCGGCCATGCATGGCTTCGGTACACGGACGGACGGTGTTCGAGCTCGGAGTAGCTGCGAAGCCGTGGTGATCCACTCCGGAGGTGGTGGTGCGAAGGCCCAAGGGCTTTGACGGCTTCGGCTTAAAACCGTCACTGTATCGAAGGACTTCTTCAGCGGAGCGAAGGCCAACAGGCTGCAGGCTTCTCGCCGAAGCTACCGCACCCTCCGGTGCGAAGGGAGGATCCAGAAGTCAACACTGTAAAGACTGACACTGTCTGTTCTGAAAAAGGCTGACACTGTCCCCTCTGCAGCTGACAGAGAAGCCTCCAAAATAAAGGTGGACTACCTTCTGTACCCCTTAGTTCTGTAGAGACAAATCAGTTGTAAACCCTAGGGGTAAAGTAGTCACTTCCTTAGGATGAAGCCGTGGGCTATAAATATGGGGGCTCGGTAGGTAACATTTAACACTTTGAGCATTTACTGTTGAGCTCCTGTAGCCACACTTCGATTGAATACATCCTGAGTTCATTTTCAGTGTTCCTTGTTCAAGCGGCGAAGCCCTGTTTTTCTTGTGCTTTTTGCTTGAGCTCGCTTTGCATACTTCGCTAGTTTAGTGCACCGAAGCCTGTTGAGGCGAAGGTAGTTTTTCGTGCGAGGTGTGCTTTGTCAGTGTGCATTCGCTCTGTGTAACAGGAGGTGTAACCTCGCTGCTTACTAGCGTAGCCCTGACCGAGGCCCGTTTTGCTTCTTGTGTCGAAGCCTTTAGCATAGTCCGTTTTGTGTGCGTGTAGACCTTCGCGTACGAAGCCCAGCACCAGTTGCTGTCGCCAAGTACTTGGTCGAAGTCCTCAGAGGGCTGTCCACTCTTGCGAAGGGTGAAGTGCGAAGCCTGCTCGAAGCACCTCGTGTGCGGAGCCTGCACTGACTCAGCAGAGTAGATTTTCGAAGGGTGTTAGTGGAGCGAAGTCTTCTTGGCTTCGAACTTTTGCCACTCCGAAGCCTGTGTTCGAAGGTGTCGAAGTACCTCCGAACCAGACCTTCGAAGGTTGTGTTCGAAGCCTGTTCCGCAGAAGACAGAACAGAACCGAAGGCTAAGTTTTAGCCAGAGATTTTAAAAGCTCCCATTCACCCCCCCTCTGGTCGCCGTTTCCGGTCCAACACAATTGATCAATTCGGGGCATGGGATAGGGGTCACGGGGGCATGCTTTATTCAAAGATGTAAAGTCAATACACATGCACTATTTCCCGGAAGATTTCTTTCTAACAAAGACTAGGTTGGCTAGCCACTCCGTATGGGCTACCTCTCTGATAATCCCAGCTTTCAACAACTTTTCCACTTCATCTTTAGCAAGGATAGCCCTCTCCGTAGATAGCTTTCGGAGTCCTTGACGAACAGGTCGAGCCTTCGGGTTCACAAGCAAACTATGCTCAATAATATCCCGACTGACTCTGATAATGTCTTCATCAGACCAAGCAAAGACATCTAAATTCTCCTCAACTACTTTCTCTAACGAAGTAGCGACTTTTGGAGGCAAGTCCTTGCCAAACTGAAATGAATATTCCTTGCCATCTTTGACAATAACCTTTGTTGCAATCTCCCCTTCAGGGCTTGGCCTTTTGGAAGGACTTCTTCGAAGATTCGTCAGGAGCAGAAAAATCTTCCGGGTTACCTTGCATGCTGTTCACCTGTCTCGGGTCAAGGGGAGGGCCATGACCATACTCCGCTCTCCGCGCAGTGGCCTGATCTCCGAAAACAGTGAGCACTCTCGCTTGTGTGGGCATCTTCATACACACATAATTATGATGCGCCACAGCTCCGAATTGATTCAACATGCCCCTTCCGAAGATAACATTGTATGCATACGGGGCATCTACCACATAAAAAATTACTTCTTCCGTCCTGGCCAATAGCCCTTCTCCGAAAGTAACCTCCATGCCTATTTGGCCGAGGGCGTCAAGAGGGGGTCCTGCGAAGCCTTGTAGAGGATGAGCTGCTGGGAGAAGATGCTTCCTGGAGATGCAGAGTTGATCAAAAGCTTGGATGAAGATAATATCTGCTGAACTCCCTCCATCGATCAGCACTCTCCGGACCTCAGTCCCTGCTATGTCGGCAGTGATGACAAGTGGATCTGCATGTTGAAATTTTATGCCAGCTGCATCATCTGTAGAAAAAGATATTGGCACATGAGACCATTCAGGCATAGTAGCTGCTAACGAAGAAGTTCCAATATGGCCCACTTCTCGGACATATTCTCTTCTCTGCCTCTTTGACATGCTTCCAAGGGTCCCTCCTCCATTGATGGGGAGGACTACTCTTTTCCCTCCATCTTGACCATCTTCCTGCTTCGGAGGTGGCATAACATAGACCACCGGAGGCCTTCTCGCAGGGTCAAAGTTCTCTATACACGCCACAGCCTGGACAGGCTCCAGACGCACCTCGGTCGGAACTCGGTCAGTAGTGCCTCGACCCGAAGTTCTTTCCAGGTATTCGCCTCTTAAAGCGAGTATAGACTTACACGCATCAGTTGCGTGACTTCGATTCTCACCATGGACACAGCAAAAAAAGGCCTGGGCTTTGCCAGCTAGCTTCCCTGGCGGCCTCCAGCCGCTGGTCTTACTTCCTGAAGGCTGCGAAGTCCTTGGGGCAAATTTTTGTGGGGGTGCAATGTTCAAGACTTCTAAACGAGGATGCTTTTGCCCCCGACGCCTGTCATGTTGAGCATCGAAGCTAGGTGCCTGCGGCTGTGTTGAAGTCTTTACTTCCATCTTGACTTCTTGCAAGATTGACGGAGTTGCGGCAGTTCTTCGAAGCCACCCCTCTTCTGACCTTGCATACTCTTCGAAATAAGACATCAACTGAGCAATAGAAGATATCTGCTTCCTGTGAAGTTTATCAAGGAGGCCCACATGGGTAACTCCCTCTCGAGCTGCGTCAACCATAGAAGATGTAGTTAACCCTCGAATTTGCGACTTCGTATGAGCGAAGCGCTTGAAATACTGTCTTAAAGTCTCTCCGGGGAGCTGCTTCACCTCGAAAAGACTTCTTGTTGACATTGGGGTTATGAAGGTACCCTGAAAATTGCTTATGAACTTCTTCCTCAATTGCTCCCATGTTCTGATTGACCCTGGCTTCAGAGACCAGAACCACCGCAGTGCCACTCCTTCAAGAGCTAGGGGAAAACATTTGGCCATGGTGTCTCGCACTCCCCCGCTGGCTTCAATTGCCAATGCATAAGAGCGGGAGAACTCCCCAGGATCTTCATCTCCGGAATATTTGCAAAGCTTCGAAGTTTTGAACTTAGGATCGAAGCGTACTTTCTACAACTCAGGATGCAGCGGAGATTCAGTGTAAAAGGAAGCATTCTCTGGGGCTTCAGGATAAGGAAGTTCATCGTCTTCGGGTACTTCGGGGATGATTGGGGTGGCCTGAGAGCGAAGCCTATCTGGGGCTTCTTGCCGCCACCTTGCTACTTCAGCCTGGAGACTGGTCATTTGAGCGGCCATATCGCCAAGACCATCTTCATCTCCTCCGGAAGGACCTTCCGGGTCTTGAGAACTGTATGCATTAGTTCGAAGTGGAACTTGAGGTGGAATAGGAACTCCGGTTGACCGAAGTATGGATGGAGTTGGGGAGGAACTCCGTATGCTTGAGGAAGGGGAATCCCTTCTGGGGTCTGAGGTGGAGGAAAAGTCGAAGGTCCTCCGACCTCAACTGTGTTTGAAGATCTTGCTCCGGAGGTCCAAGGGGACCTCCGAGTAGGACTACCACCTGAACTCCGCTTAGGAGGCATGGTTTGAAAACTTAGTAGAGAACGAAGTTTTTTGGACTAAGCTCCCCACGGACGGCGCCAACTGTTGGCGTAAAAGATTACGCTAACAGGTTTCTAGAAGTTAGAAACTGACAAACGAAGTGTTTGCGAAGTAAACTATTTCGAGCCTCCGAAGTGGATAATAACTCAAAACAGTTCGAAGATGTGTATTGAATAACTTGATCTCCGATCCATATTACAGGGTAAAACAGGGGGTATTTATAGGCCCAAACATTAAGGAAAAGACCCTTTTACCCCTCTGTTACAACCGACATAGTGGAAACTATTCGGTACCCTTAATAGGGATAAAATGGTAAAGGACTAATCTAATGAGAAAGAAGATAAGTCTTTCATCCTATCTGGCAGGAAAGCTCTCGGAAGAATCCAAGTTCGAAGATATACTCCGAACCAGAGTTCGCCTCCATACTTCGAACTTGGACTAATGTACTCCTGGAGTTAGATGCTGGAAACCTTTGATTTAATCACCTGCCTTTGTCTTGTTATAGCAATAACCCTGAAGATGAAGTATTTTCCCCCAACAGGTATGGAACATAAGTGAATACAAATTATAGGATCTTATCAACCTGACATAAAGGAAGTAAATGCAATCCCTAGTGATGAATCTTAAAACTAAACTAAGCACATGAAACATGATGGAACAATTTGGTCATACTTAGTTACATTATGATTTTGCACCGACAGTAAGAATGAACATGCCCATATGGAATCAAGCAAAATAGTTCGGTTGCCTAGTCTGGCTTAATGTTGAACTCCTAAAGCATAACCAAAGAAACAAAAGTGGAGAAAATTACATTTTCTTCATCTATTGGAGCCAGTTCTTGTCATGAGCTGGCCAGTCACAACATCAACCCATCCAAGAACTAGCTGGACCATGATGGAGATTAGGAATTCTTGTTAGAGTAGGATTCCTTATTAGTTAAAGATTAGTTTCCTTGCTAGTTAAGACTAGATTTCCTTGTTAGTTAATTCTGATGTGTTAGGCCTTATAAATATAAATGTAAGTCCTTCAGGTATAATCAAGCAAGGAATAAATATTAGTCTACAATCTTTGCCCTAGTTCTTTGAAGTCTCCCCCATTCTCTAAAGTCTCAAATGTTCTACAAGATAGCACAGCGAGGGGATTCTCGCTGCGCCAGCTATGAGTTACGCAGCCAAGGTCCTCCCACCCTAGGGTTTGAGGTCCTTGACAACTTGGTATCAACATCCAAAAGATCATTCACCATGTGCCCAATCAGACCACCACCACCGATCAAGACGCACCTACCACCACCACGCTTCACACCAATAAAACGATCCACGCCACCATTGCTGCCACAAACATGTCGGAGTAGGACGACTCTCAACCTACCTTGACTGAGATGAAGGCCTAGCTCTAAGACCTCACCACCGCCGTCCATGCCCTGTCCATGAACACCACTAATATTTCTCAAGCAATTCAGCGTCTTCAACCTCCACCACGCCATGGGGGTCCTCCACCGGCCCTTCCATAGACCGATGAGCACCACAACAATCGACCTCCACGGTTCCATAAGATGGACTTCTCCAAGTATGATGGTAAGGGCGACTCGGTACCATTCATCAACCGTTGCGAGTCATACTTCCACCAACAACGCATCATGGAGGAAGAGAAAGTATGGATGGCTTCATACAATCTTCTCAAAGCTGCACAACTATGGTACATGGTGATCAAGAAGGATGAGGGCACTCCAACATGGCGACAATTCTCAGAGCTCCTGAATTTACGTTTCAGACCGCCCCTTCTCTCTAACCCTTTGGGCGAGCTTGCTGCTTGCAAACGCACGGGGTCCGTAGAAGAGTTTCAAGAATGCTTCTAGGCTTTACTACCTCGTGCATGTACCCTCATGGAAGAGCAGACAATTTAGCTATTTACAGCACGATTACAACCTCCACTCAGCCTTGATGTGGAAATTCAGAATCCACAATCTCTCGCGGTTGTCTTGAGCTTGGCCCACAAGTTGGAGCTTCACAATCAATGCATCGCCACCCTGGTCCCGACCCCCACACCAACAAAACATCAGGATTGTGGACTTCTGCCCACACCGTTGGCCCACTTGGCACTCCTAGCATTGTTTTCGCCACCGACCTCTACGACAACACCAGTCATGGTAGCATAACAGTCGTTAAAACGGTTGTCTCAGGTAGGGGTGGAAGAATGTCGTCGCCTAAGGCTCTGCTTCAACTATAATGAGAAATATAGTCCTAGTCACCGCAGGGTTTGCCCACACATATTCCTCCATGACTTGGCCATCAACGATGACTCCACACCAACTGACCAGAGGAACACTGAGCCACAGATCACTCTCCAAGTCATCACTAGTTGTGAAACCAAGGGTGGTTTCTGTCTGTATGATGAGTGATTGATAAGGATGAGCGGTTGAGCGTTTGGTTGAGTGTTGGGTTGTGTGCATCGAAGGGTTCGATGTACGAATGAAGTTTGTGTGCCGAAAGTTTTCGGTGGTGCGTCGCGTTCTTGTTTTGGCTTGTCTTGAATGTGCATGGTGGAGATGTTGACCAACTGTCAACGGCGAGTGATTGAGGGTCAAGCGGGGAGCTTGATGCTGAAGGATCAGGGAGGCCGGGTGAAGTTGGAGAAGATCTCAAGAGTGCACGAAAAGATCGAGCAAGACTTGGACGGACAGATAATTACGACGACGTGACGACCGAGTCTGCGAAAGGAAGGCCAGGACAAGTAATCAGGCAGCTCGAGGGTATCGAGAGCGGAAAAGGCTTGCTGGCGCTCGGAGTCGCAAAGCGGTGTCATGAGTCGAAGAGTTGAGAGGCTTTGTCGGTTTTTGCTAAAAACCGTCACATCTCTAAATTTGCTAATTTCAATAATTAGGAGTCCTTTTTGTTTTGAGTCATTTAGAGTAATGTGTGAACTTTTAGTATTTTTCAGGATTTCTCAATTCTGAAAAAATATTAAAAGTGTTGAGTCATTGTGTAATAAAAAGTTTAAGAGTCTAGAGTAAATGTACTCCTTTAATATAGTTTTCAGGATTTCTTGAATTCTGAAATTATATTACAAGGAATAGGACCTTGATGTAAAATAGAGGTTCTAGATGGTTCTTTTCAGAAATTTCCCCCTATGGTTGGCCTATAAATAGAGATCCATAGCCATGGGCTATTCTCTCTCTTTTTGGCTGAACCACATAGCTACTTTATCAAATTACTGCTTTATTTTCCTACTGTGTACATCAAATTTTTGTTCACTGTTCAAGATCCGAAAATACCAACAGTGCAGCGACCTCTGTGAGTTTTTCCCAACGCAGAAACAAGTTTATTCTGGATTGAGTTTTGTGAAGCGTTTTCTGGTGATTTCACTGCAGAACATGAGGTTCAAGTTTATACAAATTTTGTTGTGGATGATTTGAATTTTCCATTTTTGAAGTTTGCAACTGGTTTCCGCAATTTCTTCTTGATTCTTTTTCTGCTCAAAAGTGACATCTCATTACTGAAAAAGAACTCTAGCTGAAGCTGTTCTTGAAGAATTTGTTCATCATCAGAACCTTTCTGAAATTTCTTTTTCTCATACTGATGTAATACAGAAAGTTCTTGATGAACATCTGGTTCTTTTTTTGCTCATGCTACTTTTTATCAGCTGCCTTTTGAATCAAAAAGAGATCACAAAAAGCACTTTTTAGTCTGTTTTTCAACTGCCCACTTTAGCAATACAAAAATATCTTTTGGCTGAGTTATCTCCTTGTGATGTTTTCAGATGCTAGAACAATATTTTACTGTTGTTCTTGTTCTGCTCTACAACACTTTCCTGATCATGTTTTGCTATAAGTTTTGAATTTGTTAAAGGATTTGATGATCAGAATCTTTTTAGCAGCAATTCTTGTAGTTCTTCTGAAAACACTGTTCTAGATCTTGAGTTTATATTCTGCACCTCAACTACATGTAATCCCTATGATCTGGTTTGTTGAAATGCTTGTGATGGTTTTTAGATTATTCTGTAGTTCATTCTGAGTGAGTTTTTGAGTAAAGTATTTGAATATCATCTGTGAGGATTTCATCTGCTGAGGTCCAGAGGGTGCTCAAGAAATTTTCAGTCAAAAGGTGCTAGTTCTTCAATCAGCTTTCTTCTGCAAGGATTAAGGCACTGCACAAGAACTTTAGACAAGAACCATTTCCTGCATCAGGTACATCACTTGGTCTGGATTTTAAGTAGAATCTACTTGACCTTATTCTGAGTAAAGTCAATATAGTCTGTGAATGTTTGTTGATGAAATTGGTTCACTATTCTGAGAAAGTAATGATCAGTGATTGAGTTAAATTTCTGGTTATTAATTGGATGAACTGAAAACTGTTCTAATTTGTTATTCTAAACTAGTGTTTTGATAATCTGAAGCTAGTCTAAAAATTATTGGCATGAGATTGAATTGAAAATGTATATTTGCTATTGTCGATTAAGTCTGTCTCGTTTCTAAACAATGGATACAACATTGGTTCTTGGTTAATTTGATTCAAATCTGAACTGAAATTTTTGCAAAATATTAATCTGAGTAATGAAGTGAATCTGTTGATAGTGTTCATCATCTTGAGAATTTCAGTAGCTGTATATTCAATTGAGATCAGTTTGAAATTAATTTGATTTGTTTTGCCATACTGGATTGAATCAGATTGTTCTGTTTTTCATTTAGTTCTCAGCAAAAGGTGTATCAGATTGTTGTATCTGTTTTGTTGAAATTCAAAGAAGAGTTTGTTTCAGTTTATCTCTGAATATTATAGTTTGCATTCAGTTCAATATGTCTGAAAATACTGCTCACTCAGTTTGCTGCTTTTAGACTCTATATTTTCCTTGGATAGTACTTTAGCAGACTGCAATTCTGATATTCATTGATTTATCTTGTAAGATCAGATAACCTAGAGTAAGAGCAGATTTTTTGAGTCAGTTTTGTGAAATGAGGAAAGTTCACATAGACATTCTGAATTTTACTGATTAATTTTTGTATTCTGCTTTGAATCCGAATTATTTCTCAAACAGTTTGTATCTCTATAATTCACAAGTTTGATCTCTTAGAGATAATCTATTTCAGCATCTAAATTTCTAAATTGAAGTGAATTGTTAAACTGAAATTTGTTTCAGGTTAAAATCTATTGGTTAAGTTTAGATTTGTTTCTTGTATTACCATAAATAGTTTCAGTTTATATCTTTTCTGAAAACACTGTTCATCATTTAAAAAGTTTCAGAAGTTGTAGTTTCAATTGAGATCTGTTTTAATTAGTTTGATTTAGTAATCTGAACTGATTTGAAGTTGAAATCTGAATTTTGAACTGAATTGAATCTGATTGGTATTGTTCATCATCCATAAATTTTCAGAAGTTATGTTGTTTCAACTAAAATCTTTTTGAAGTGATCTGAAATCATTTGAAAGGCTGAACTGTTGCTATAAGTATTAAATTAGATCAACCTTCCATCAAGTGTTGGCACAAAGTGGCAATAACAAGTGTTAGAGAAGATTTCTGACTTTTGGTCTGTTTCGGAGTTTCAAACACCGATTACTTCTGTCGATCACTCAGTTGTCGAACTACTCTCTGTAGTTTGAAATATCATTCATCGATAGAGTGTTTCAATATTTCAATCTCTGAACAAGACTGAAATCTAAATTTGAAAAGATTTTGTTGTTCTGATTCATTGATTGTTTTAAATTTGAATTTGAAACTTTGGAGGTGTGTTGGGTGTTTTGAAAAGGCCATCTAATTCACGAGAATTTGTCGAGGTGCCTATTCACCCCCTGTAGTTGCCATTCCGTTCCCACAATTGGTATCAGAGCCGGTTAGATCACCAGTTGACCTTAACCGGTTTGTGATCCTCTTTTTGGCGACATAGAGAGAAACTCTAAGATTCCTATTTTCGATGGTCATGATTTTGCTTATTGGAAGGTGCGCATGGAGGCTTATTTTCTAAGACAAGGAAGTGCTATTTGGGACATTGTTGATTCCCAATATGTGATCCCTGATACTCGCACTTCAGAGACTGAGAAATTACAGTACAAATGTAATAGCAAAGCAAGAAACATACTATTCATCAGTCTGAGTCACAACGAATTTGACAGGGTCTAGCACCTACTAACTACGCGTGAAATTTGGACCACTTTGAAAACTTTTCATGAGGGCACTACTCAGATTAAGGCTAGGAGGCAAAGCACTTATAATCAAGAATACCAAATGTTTGTGCAAGGCCCCGGCGAATCTGTAGATGCATATTTGCGCATTTTGATGGAATTGTGAGTAATTTGCGCTCCATTGGGACTTTGGCTTACTCTAACCATGATAGAGCAATCAAACTTCTCTATGTTCTCTAGTATTGAAGAGTCGGCGAGCTTTGACACCTTGACTTGTGATGAACTCTTTAGTAGATCAAGTCCACTAAGATTGCCAAGGCGTCTCGTCCAGGAGTCAGAAACTCTGTATTGCCTTCTATTGCTTTAGTTTCTGGTCCTAGCAGTGGTACCTCATCTGAAGGTAACTTTTCTGGTGTTTCTGGAGTTTGTGCTTATTCTAGTGGTTTTGTCTTGTCCTCCTTTGTCTCTGTCACAAAAGAACAAGTGGACACTCTAGATGATGAGGATCTAGCTCTCATTTTCAAGAAGTTCACTCGCTTCTACAATGGTAGATAAGACCAAGAAGAGGAGGGTCACATGGTTGTTTTGAATGTGGAGATCTTTCTCACATAAAAGCGAATTGGCCTAAGTTAAAAATGAAAAATAAAAAATGAGCAAAAGCACCAAAAATGGAACAAGAAACATTACATCAAAGGGAAGTGCGGAAAAGTGGCTAAAAGAGTAGCCAAAGCTTTTGTGTCCGCCCTCAGCGACATTGATGGTACATCAAGCGAGGAGCTA